>DWNM01000466.1:0-10804 GCA_018250375.1 Narcosius parisi helen
CTCTCACTCTGAGAGGAGACCCGTGCCCAGCAGTGGGACAGTAATGGGTTGAGGACTCTTCCACTATTAGGCATTGATGTCCTATCGGAATGGGCTGTACACAATCCTGCAAAAAAACCAGGATGCTACAAAAAAATAACAGTATAATAACAGTTTTTTACGCTAAAAATCCCCAGGGATCCCTGATAATAGGTGCTATTAATACGCACAAAACACCCAGACCAAGAATAGAAATGTAAATTCATCATTTGAATCTATTTGACCTGGGATTGAACCCGGAATCTTCTACATGGCAAACCAGTGTGGTGACCATTGAATTGGTAGACAGTCTAGATCTGAAAGATCTATTAGATTAGAGGTAGCAAAGTCTTACATATTCGGGTTTAAGTTTCTTCTCTCCTCCACGGTTGACGGAACGGTCGAGTTTCTCAATGCTCTGCATCAACTGCTCCTCATCCTTCAGTCTTAACTCCTCGCCGATGGTCTCCAGATCACGCACCGGGTTCACATCGCCGTCCACGTGGATCACATCCTCATCGTCAAATGCACCTGAAATATTTTATTGGTGTAAGTGGGATACCTTTTTACATACTTAATATAAATTATGGAGTATAGAGGTAATGAGTACCATCTCATATGGGGATCCGTTGAAAAAATGTTCAGCTGTATTCAGTAAATAACAATTCGAACACCTTCTAAAATGGCGCTAGTGTAGCAAAAGAGTATGAAATGAGCACAATGAAGTGCGCCGAGTAGAAAATTTTAATATTTTTAGTGAGTACTTAGTAGAACTGATGTATACAGAACCTCAACTATCTACCACGTCCTAAATAATTTCATAAACATACCCTAAAACATACCTACATACTACCCTAACGTCACTCTAATTTAATGACTTTCAACTGACACTTTTTGATACATAAAGATGGTGTCCTTATCTCTACACATCATATAAAAATAGCAATCGATTGTTTGTTCAAAATGTTGCCATATCTCATTTTATTAAATGATTATTACAAGTATTATTAAATGGGCCCTTCATTTATTATTTTAGAAACAACTTAAATCATACTTACGGCATAAATTAAATATGGCATCGCAAGCTTTGATATGGGATAAGAAAGCATTCCCAAGTCCCTGGCCCTCCGCCGCACCGCGCACAAGTCCGGCGATGTCGACTACGTTCAGGAAAGCTGGCACTTTGCTATATTAAATTGTTTGATTATTGTCTTTAAAACTAACAATTTCACAGCCAAATAATCTAAGTCTATTTTACGACTTTAAAAGTATTCAATCTTTCTTTTACAAAATAAAGGAAATATATATTAACATAACGTATCTTCTCGCGTTATTATTTTGTGAGCCATCACAAATAACTTGACATAATTTAATTGGTCTTTTCAAAAACCACTTAAGTCACATTTTTATTTCCACGTGCTTTATGGTTGTAAACGCTTTCTTAAAGGGAGATGACAATTTTCAACTTTTAAAACTCGAATACTTAAACTTAAACCCAAAAAAGTCCTTTGAAACTCGTTAATATAGAATGGTTTGTGAATTTTGGGAATGTATGGTTAATGGTTTTTATTGATTCCCAAAAAAAAAAATTCGCATTATTTAACCAATAATCGTGTTTATCTCTATGACAATAAAGTAATGGTATTATTTTACTTACCTAACAGGTTTATGGAATTGACAAAGGTAGTCAAAACGCTCATCGGGGACTGGTACCCTACTTGCTGAAACAAGACAACTGATCGTTAGATAAATTTATACATTACCTTACTATAATTAATATTAAAGGAATAATTCGGATATAGGTGACCGCTGCCGACAACTGCGACAAAAAAAGCTAGAGGGGCGCGAGACCCGCTGCTTCGTATGAATTTATATGGCAGTCGTCGGCCGCATTCATCCGAATTATTCCTTAAGATAGAAATTTATTTTACCTTTGACATAGTTGTAGTAACAATTTAACGAAATTAATCATACATAAAAAAAGAGTCATGCATAAAAATAAAATATTTATTGAGGAGATAATAACAAATCATATTCATATTTGACAAAAAACTAAATAAGCGGATTATCAACTTTGTTAAATTCTGAACAATAAGAAATGCTTCCCGATGATGAAACGATGCTGGAAAGTTTTCCGACAGTTCCAGAGTCAATTCTTCGAGGACTGCATCGTGTTGGGTACTTGGCGAACGGGTTATCGATAGATCGTAAACGAGAACTTATGTCATGTATGAGCTTGCATCGAGCATCATAAACCATGAAAGCTTTTTCATACATTGGCAAAACAGGTTTTGTAATGAGTGGGTTAGTAATTTTAAGGAACAAAGCTATGTGCAATAAGCCAGATACTCTAATATCCAGACCGGGATATTTCGGTCTGGCAACAGTAACGGAACAACAAGCTCTTGTCAAAATATTACCCAGAGTTTGTTCCAAATAGCCTAGATTCGGTAAACTCTTTAACGATAATTTAGGAAATGCAGGCTGTTTGAATACAGTGACATCATAATACGTGTGTGGTTTAGCTAGAAAAATTTCTTGACACTTCTCACTACAAAATAAATAATATTTCCCACCGTAACTGACAGCAAATTTTCTATCGCCCTTTACAATTTTCTGAGATGGCAGATTTTTAGCGTACGTAACTATACAAATTCCGTTTTCGTAAAGCAACGTAGGACTTATTATTTTTACAGCAACTGGAACTTCTGGTACATTTATATCTCCTTTCAAGTAAACATTTGGCTGAGACAGACCCAACTCCATATGATCAGGACAAAACCAATATAAAGTATTTCCAGACTGGACCAGACCCTTTTTATCAACAGGGAAACCACTATGTCGCAGAACATTTTTACGAAGGCAAATTGGACACATATTTTTGAAACTGGACATTCGTTTCTCGAATATTTCATTGGAAAAACACATAACACGGACCGGTACTATTTTTGTTTTTACGTTACGTAAATAATAATTTACTTTCGTAATTATATCCTCAATGTGTCGAGTAGCGTCCCGTAAGCACTGCCACTTAGACGAGTCTCCAGAAACATTATAAAGATTTTGAATGTCTCCATTTATCCACTGTTTTATTGCGTAGCTATTTTCTTGCCATTTATCGTATCGATACTCTATAAAGGGTCGTGAATACGGCGGTTTATATTTCAGCAAGGGAAAATAAATTTCATTTTGAGAATTGTTCACAACAGTATTTTTACTACAAGTTATGTCGATTACAATGAGCGGATATAGTCCCATTCTCTGAAGTTCACAAGCTTCTGCAGGTATGTCAGGAAAACCATCGAAAACAAAACCATTTGTTACCACACGGTGATCAATCGTGACAGTATGCACCGCACTCATAATTAATTCACTATCAATGCTTTCACCTAATTGAAGTTTTGCGTTAATTTTAGCAGCTAGTTCTGACCATTCCATGTTTTCTAAGACATGTCTTATTGCTTGTCCTCTAGATATGCTCATTAATCCATAACGCTTAGCTAATTTTGACGCCAATTCACTTTTTCCACATTTTCCCGGTCCAATAATGCTAAGTCGTAATGGATATTCCCAGTAAGAGTTAATAGCATCGCTTTCGATATATTTCAGAGGATTTTTTCGAAATTTCTGTACATTAATAACGGAACTCAAAAAGTATATATATGAGCGATGAATGACAGGAAATATTTTATTCATACGTTTACACACATTGTAAAGATTTGATATAGTCTGAGAATTCTCAAATATATAAACGGGACACATCCGATTAAATTTACTTATCAAGTAAAATCCTTCCATTAACAGTGTTTCTGCAATATCACAAGTAATTATGAAAGTTTGTTCAAAAAACGATTCTTGTCTGTTTCTTAAAAAAGAAAGTTTAGGTAGTAGGTTTCTTAGGACTTTGGATGCAGATTTATTTCCATTTAGTGAAATATTTTTAATTTTTTGTTCACTCAAAATGTCTTTCAGTGTTTGTATATTTTCATCGTCTATTTCAAAAATACTTTCCAATCTTGCATTTATTCTTTCTAGAACATCTTCTGCCTTTTCCCATTGCGATTGGTCAACTGGTTCTGGATTAATTTGAATCATTTCGTTATACAAATTAAATAAATTTGCATCCACATTTGCGGAACCAGACGGGTGAGCGTCAATGATCGTACTTTGAACCGACGTAAGTATTTCAGGATTAATATCAGTCACGCTCATGTCCGAAAATGCGTTGTTTATAATTTCATCAGTTATTAGTTTGATTACTACTTCTTTTGTTATAAAGTCAAACCAAACCTTTCGCTCTTTTTCAAACTTAATCCTGGCTTCATTTTTTGCATCATTTAACTGATTTTTCCATCTTTTCAACATTTTCGAGGACAATCTTTCCAGTGTTTTCTCCGAACTTCCTTGTAACTCAATAACTAAATCAGGTATACAAAAGCAAGAAACCATGTCCTCTACATCAGTAGGTAGTTTTGGAAAACCGTCTAAAACAAAACCGATTTCTGAAAAAGGCTTCGTGGCCCATAAAAATTTAATGAGTTTTTGTATGAAAGTAGATATTAACGGAGCTCCTTTTTCGAAGTAGTTGTATAATATACGTCGAATTTCGTTTTCATTGCCTAAAATGTCCGATACAAATTTATCATTTTCCTCATCTGCCTGGAATTCAATGATAGCTTCGTCATCTATTGGAATATCTTTAAAACTGTTCTCGTATTGTCGACCAAATTTCTTAAAATGTTTGGGTATCAAGTAATAGTTCACAAGTTCTGCAAAGTCAACGTGAATTAGGCCTAATTCCTTTGCTATTTGTTTACAAAGAGTTGTTTTTCCACTACCAATACTTCCTATTACGCAAATTCTCAAAGGAGGCAACGATTTAAATGGTTTACTAAGAGCCTGATACTTAGTGACGTCTCTTTGAAATACTTCTAAACATTCTTCCTTCGAAAAGTAGTAAGATTTATTATCGAATTGCGTGCAAAAATCAGGTTTGCCTTCCCACATCACATTATGGTCATAATAAGCAATAGGACAGTAAATGTTAGTTTCACCCAAATAGTAAGGATCATTATACGTTAACATGTCGTGGATGGCATTATATTCATCATCCTTCTCTTCTAATTCAGCGTTGTCTAAAGGTGTGCAAGATAAGTAATAACATTGTCTAAATTTTAACAGTACTTCGTCTAATATTTCAATATCAGTTTTGTTCTCGATTTCTACTACAATGGCAGCTTTAGAATTTTCCTCTAACTTCAATTTTACAGAATCCCATTCTTCACGGAATTTATCAATTGCTTCTATAAAAGATGTAAGAAATTCCGTAGACTCATTTGCTTTATCCTGTTCCACGAAAATGAAATCAAAAACATTATTTAACAATTCGTGTATCAGTATCTGAACATCTAAAGAAATGTTATCAAAGGGCATTTTGTACCGTTGTTTTGTTTTAACTAGAGGGTCGGATGATAAGATATATCTTTCTTGATATTTTTTGGGCGATTTATCAATAAGAAGGTATGACTTTAAAAGATCTATATCGACTTCTTTGTTTTCCATTAAGACTATAGTATAGTCAGGTAGTAATTTGTATTCGTCAAGATATGACCAGAACTCTGGATCTGATGGAAAACCATCAATTATAAATTTACCATACTTTTGATCACTATCCATAGATTCCTTGTCATTCATTAATAACATTTGTCCCAGTTCATTCATTAACTCCTCAGTAGTGGGTTCAATATCTTTTTGCAGATCATTGGCCAATATATACGCAGAGATAGCGTCGGTAACATCTTTATCACCGAGGACAGGTAAAGTAGGTCTAACTGTTTCGACAGTTAATTCGAGCGGAGCATATTTTAAAAGGTTGTTATCTAAAATAGCATCTTCACATAGTTCTAAGTCGTTCAGTATTGGTAAAAATGACAATTGCTTTTTTAACTTCTCCATTTTTTTTAACTCCATTTCAGATAATGGATTTTCCTCTTCTGTTACTTCTTCTTCACTTAGAAACTTCGTATTCCTTTTGAATAAACTAACATACTTTTTCAATTCAGGTAATATTGACGTAAACCATTTATTTAAATTTGAACTCCTTTCTATCTCTGCACTCTGCCACTTCGTGAATCTAGCGTCCTCGATTGTGGCTATTATTTCGGATAAAATGGATTTAGAAAAACTATCGTATTTCTTTCTTTTTTCATTGATTAAAAAGGTTTTATAACAAATGATTGATGTATCAAATAACCACGAAATGCATTCTGCAATCATTGTTTTCCCGGAAGACTTGGTGCCTATAATGATGACTCTACAAGTTGGTTCCAAGTATTCTAGCTTCAAATATGGTCGTGGATTTTTACAAAAAGAAACCATAGCATCTAGTGATGATAAAAGATAGACATGTTTGAATAATGACACGGCTAGTTTGGATTTTCCTTCAACTGCTCGCCTTTTTTGTAATTCAACAGGACATCTAGTATACCATAGAGATGGATACCTATTAAAATTAAGAACTCCGCTTCTAATGGAATTTAACTGTTTGACTGTACTCCAAAACTCTTCTGGGTCTTCTGGAGGTTCTTCAAGATATAAAGGCTTTGGTATGAGGACGGGCTTGATGGGTATCAAAAGTAATTTTCCCATTATGTAATGTAACATTTGGTGAACAGAAGTACGGCCATCAATCTTTAATATGTATTTAGAATCAAAATCCATAAGCTTTTGTTCTAAAAAGGCACCAATATTATTTTTGTAATTACATATTTGATTCACAGAATTACGTGTAAAATTAATTGGCTGCTTGCAGCTATATTTTGGATGGAATACATGACTATCGTAAGGTTTACTATAATCAATCATAGTATATTTACTCGGCCACCTTACTTCTAAATCACTAAATGATGTCAAGGGATTGAAAGTGTTCACGTTGGTTATACAATTAAAGTATTTTCGGCTCTTTTTAGTTACAGTATCTATATCTGGACTAATAATATGTATTATGATATCAGGTTTAAATTTAAATAGTTCTATAGATTGCTGAAGCAGAACAGCTTTCTTAGAAGTAAAAGAGATATTGCGATAGAAAATAATATCACTACAAATATCTAGCAGATATTTTGGCATCTCTACCGGTGGCTCTTCTGCTTCTTCAGCTTCAACTTCTTCTGGTGGTTGTTCTTCTTCAACCTCTTCTTCATCAGGTTGACCAACGTCACTGGTTACCGAAGAGTGTGGTGACGTTTTTTGTACTTTTTGTTTCGGTTTCTTTCTTTTAAGGTTCCAAATCAGGTCATAAAGTAAATCATCTACAATTGTAATAGATTCCTCTGCATACAAACTATTTAAAAGATATTGTTCACTCTTACTTGAAGTTACAAGAGGTAGACCTGATATGACATATCCCCTATGCTTAACCACCGATGACTCCACTTTTTTTTGCATGATTGATAATATATAGTCAAATTTACAAACTTTATTATGCCTCATATTAAAATCTAAACACCGTCCTGTTGGACTTTTCTGTTCAATTTCTTCAAGTAAAACATTTCTAGATGACAAATGAATACAATTTAACTTCTTTGAAAGACTTTCACCAAGTGTATATGAACCGAGACCTGGTTTTCCTATTATTAAATAACAGGTAGGCTTTACTTTCAAATGAGCTTCTTGGGCATCACTATCTGTCCACAGACTGATAAAATCTAAATCTGAGGGTAGTGGAATTAAGGTGTTATTTAAACCAACTACTGCTGCTGCTAAAGGTGGAATCTGATCAACGTCTTTAGATTTAACTTTGTTTATCAAATTTACGTCTCCACTATATGTAACATCCTTATTAATTTTAATACGTTGGATACTATATTTGTCAGTTACTTGAGTATTATCTTCATATCTTTCATAAGATAACATGATTTCAATATAGTCTAGAAATTATTTTGCTTGTTTACGTTTGATGTATGACCTGACAGTGACACTTTATTTATTTAATGCTACATGCCAGTACTGATATGTAACATCATTTTGTTATATCTAATGATATTAATAATAATTATGGCGTAATAATTATTAAGTGATTGAGGTATAAATAACATTATAATTTCAAGGACAGCAAAAAAATTAATCATAGACAATTCAATGCAGTGAACAATTTGATATTCATATTTAAGCCACCAAACTAACATTTTCGACTACTTTAAGGCCTGTATTCGACTTTAGGATCTAAAAATAACTTTCTAAATTAACCTACATTTCGTTTATACCAAAGATTGAAATTTAACAATTTCTGTCTACTACAAATTGTCAAATTTCAATCTATGGCAGGCAAAAATTGTATAAATTGACTATTAATAACGGGCGAAAGCAATAATAATGACAATGCAACTCATAAAATAATATCATGTATATTATATATTTTTAAATATATTGAAGTAGCAATGAGCATACAGCCCACATAACGGTAAGTGGCAATTGTTGCCCTTGGACATCTGTAATCAACCTCAGAAAAGATTAGTGTCCTATCTGACGTTGGCCACAGAGGCATTGCTACCCATTAGGACTAAGATGGAATGTCTCGATTATGTATGTCTCCCCCAGCCTTCAAACCAGAATACAGCAATACTTGACACTGCTGTTATTGGCCAGAAATAGGTATGTTGGTACTGCCTCCTGTGTCGAACCGCAAAGGGTTCTACCACCCTCAAATTGCTGATAAAGACAAAAATACTTATTTTCATTAGGGTCGATGGTGCAAAATGGGAAGTTTTCGGCAGCAGCCTGACTCTTCGTTAACACATTGAAGAATGTGGACTTGCCAACATTAGGCACTCCAACAATACCAACTTTCAGATTTGTGCCGACTCTACCAATAAGAGGCTTTTTTTCTGGCTCCTCTACTTTTTTAGGCGGCATCCTGAAATATGAAAACATTTTTTTCATTTAATATATTTAAATTAATGCGATGTTACAACCAGTTCTCAGCTTATTTACTCTTAAGGTTCATATGGAAGCAAGATTTGAAAATGTAGTTAGTTTGTGAATGTTTTAAAATATATCAAAACATAGTATTAAAACAATAATTGTTTTTCTCACAAGTATGAACACAGCTATGATTATTTAACGTGAAAATAAGATATGTACAGGCCTACACGTGGAAGTAAAATTATAACTATTAATACCACAGGTAATGGCTCAATATCTAGAAATTCATAACCTTATTGTAATTATACCGGTTTATAGAAGGATAATCAACGTTACAATTTACCTCACTGGTATGTAACTAAATGCTACACGTTACGATGTTTATCACTTTAAATGCAATATTTTTTTTGAAAATCAATCTTTAGTTACTTAAGTGCGGTATTTTACCGTAGTCCATGTGTCACAGAACTCACAGATAAAGAAAGCTGTCAAGAACACCATCTTTATGGCTGTCAAAATAATAATCAAACGTCGTTCTTGAATCAATAAAGTATGTTTTTAAAGTTAAATAAAAATTAATTCTATAAATATTACAATTACCTCAGTGTAATCTATAACATAACGTAATATAATTAATAGATAATATGACTCTTTACTTTATCTATAATTTTCGTATTTCTTTTACGTGTTTTATTTTTTGTATATTTTAGTTTTAATTATTAAATAATGTTGTATATATGGTATATAGTGTTAGTTTATAGATTTACGTCCTTGAATAATAAATATGAAAGTAATAAATATTGAATTCCTCAGTACGTAATATTTACTCGGATATGTAATCAAGTTGTTTACTTCAGTTTTTTTTATCATTCTGATTATTATTGTGCTATTCATATAATAAATATATAAGACATTGGAATATTAAGGTACCTACAGGTTCATAACCCGAGGTACTTGTGACTTTAAAGGCCAAAAAGTGAAGGTTTGGAAGAGTTAAAGAATAATAAAAATGATATGGTAATAAACTAAAAAAAAACTATTATAAAAACTATTTGACAGAAAAAAAAATAACTAAAGATTAGACTATATAGACTTGCATATATGCTGACTAGGTACAAAGAATACCATGAATAGGTTCTTTAGGTAGTGTAGGTGGCATCCATTGCATCTGAATGTGATTTTCTATGAGATAGTAAGCAGGTAACTTAAATACAGGTAAAAACGACAATATTTATAGGTATTTTATTGAACACTTTTATTTCAATATTAATAAAATTAAAACATTAACAATTATATCATTATTTATCATGTCACTGGAGACCAAGGAGGTGACATTGGCCCTGGATTTTGTAAATAAGACATGACCACCGCAGATATGGATAACATAAAGGAACTTACAATCTGAAAAAGAAAGAAAAATTGCATTAAATTATGATTAGAAAAATATTACTAATTCAGGACTCTAAGGGCAGAAAGGCCATTGATGCACTTCATACTTTATTATAATGGTCAAGTGCCCTTTATCTCTTTTGAGCTGCTTTATGCGTTTTGATTATGAATGCAAAATACTGCCTTTACAAGTGTTTTAAAAACATTGTAGTATTAATGGTATAAATTTGAGTCATTACAAATAAAAATACTATTATTACTAGTTTATAGAAAGCAGTTAGAACTCAAAAGTATAAAAGATCACACACCACACAAGACATCTCAGTTTTAGCTCCCAGAACTTCTACCAATATGCATGATGACAGTATTAAAGAATCAAATAATAAATTATTTTAGAGAAAAAACATGTTGAAAGGATTCTAAAAGATAATCTAGTTTTAATATTAAGTTTAGGATTAATAATATTTCCAATAAA
>DWNM01000467.1:0-10794 GCA_018250375.1 Narcosius parisi helen
AACAGATATCTAAATTCCTCATTTTGGTATCTATCTGGCCAGGGATCTAACCCGGAACTCTAGTCAGACCTGTAAAATGACCGCTCCGCTAGGCGTCGTTACCATATCTGTCATTATTATATAATTTGTTTTCCTGTAAAAATATTTGAAATTATGCTAGTCCATTCGATGTGTTTTGATAGTTCAATTGGTGGCTTAAAGAAATATATCAAATCCTGAACGGATTTGCTGAACAATTTTACTCTTAACCTTAAAGGTGATTCTTCTTCACTGTTCATTACCTCCACAAGAATGTTACCTGTTAAGTATGAAATAACTCATTAATTTGGAGAACAATAAAATGTTTGAAATTTAGAATGTAAATGATTAATCTTGTCAAAAAAATTGAAATATAATTATGTTCCAAACACGCCCGAAGTTGAATTCTTTCTCTTAGTTTAATAATAATATAAAAACTATGAATGATGGTCTAAAGTTAGTAGGCTTGGGTAACGTCAAAGGCATTGTTTGTTTATCAAAATTATGTTGAACTTCCTCAAATCTAACATCTTTTGCAACATAAGTCTATATAATAACATTATTTGTTTTAAACATTATGACTTCCGAACGGAGACTTGACTATCATTAATTCATGACATTTTTTTTAAATTCACATGAACACTCACCGGCGACTTTTGACGAACGTGACAGCCACAAAGTTATAACATATAGCGGCAATGTATGTACCAAGTATATCAACGTTGCCAAAGTGTACTGTACCAGCAGAGATAAAACCCGAAACTGAAAAAAATAACATTTCTTAATATATTGGTGGTAAGGGGATATATAAGTGAGGAGGGGGACAGAGACCTGTCTTCTATGGATTTCACTCTCCCCCTTAGCATAGATGAAGAGCGAAAATTCGCCGGACAATTTTCTAGACAATTCCGGACACCTCTTCGCCGGCTATGACTACGCCACTGCTTTTGGATCAACCCCCTTAACAAAGCTATATCTACATCCACGCTACGATTGGTGGTCTGAGACTATCTATAAATTATGCGACACCAATTAAACCCCCTTGTAATGATGTCACACGTTGCTTTGATAGCTTTTATTATAAGTCCTACTTATATTATAAATCTGAAAGTTTGTGATGATGGATGGATGTTTGTTCTTCTTTCACGGAAAAACTACTGACGAGATTTGAATGAAATTTCTCACATGCGTAGTGTATGACCTGGATTAACACATAGGACACTTTAGCTAGTACAAGATATTATTGAAGAAATCATTTTTCAATTTACAATGTTCCCTCTATACCTATCTTTTTCCTCCTCTATCCTCCCTCTATGGACGTCATCACACAATTTTTATACCTTTTCCTCGCCCTAGATTAGTAGTTGCAATAACATAATTTATAATTAGCCTCATCATAGGTTGACATAAAATAAAGCAACTAAAATATTGATTTTAAGCATACCATCGTAAACACTATGTAGTACATTAGTGTTGTGGGCAACAACAAGAGCAATATCGTAAAGGCCACTGTGCCTACAAATAACTCTTGGTTTGTATATTCACAGGAATCAATGCCTCCTCTGAGAGGGTTGTACTTTCTTCCCACGAAAAGTCTGAGCAAAGCTGTTAGACCCGACATTTGTATATTAAATAATCTGAAAAATTAAAAGATATAGGTATATCTACAGTTATACGAAAATATATGAGTAAATAGGTATTTATAAGCTGATCTCATTATAAGGACATAAAATAGGAAGAATTTTTAATTTGACATTTGTAAAGCAATCTGAGGTATTCTAACTTAGTCCATAGGGGTTGCTACCAATATAGACTTAGCTGGAATTCCTTTTTATGCCCTAAGATGGTCCACAGAATCCCTGTATTATTCCAATCGAAGCAGTGATAGCCTAGTCGTTTAAACGCGGCCTCTCGATGGAGGGGTCCGAGGAACAAATCCCAGGCACGCATCTCTGATTTTTCAAATTATGTGCGTATTAGAAATTAATTATCACATGCTTTAACGCTGAAGGAAAACCATCGTGAGGAAACCTACATACCTGAGAGATCTTTGAAAAAAATCTCAAAGGTATGTGAAGTCTACCAATCCGCACTTGGCCAGCGTAATGGACTATGGCCTAACACTTTTCATTCAGAGAGAAGACCTGTGCCCGTCAACGGGACAGTGATGGGTTGATGATGATGCTGATGACTCCAATACCATTTAAGATTGATAACAGATGTTTTTGAGTAAACTAGCAACTCCAAATTCAAATCATCATTTTCATGAAAAAAGAAACCATTACTGAGAGAAAATTTAAATATGTATGTCATTTATTATAATTTATAACTAACCATATACCAAGAAACAAACCTTGCAGCATATACATATATACAATATGAATGAAAGGTTGCTAGACATATCATATCAGATATCATTGCAGCCTGGAATGTCAGCCCCAAGTAGCCCAAGTAATGATAGATATGCAAAATGATGTCAAGTTTCTCACTGGTTACATCTACAATTAAAATGATAGGTCAATCAATCAACATAAATAAATCAAATTAATTACATAATATTAAACTGTAATAACCGTATAATTTGCTGTCACTTGTAGCTTGGAAATAGTCAGACATGTATAATTTAAAAAAGACAGTGATAAAGGGTCTCTTTTACCGTAATAATAACTTGGGGAGATGTCAACCAACCTTGAACTAATTAAATTGGGATCATTCAATTTTATTCAAAGCATGTTTTATTATATGATATGTAATGGGGAGTGTCCTAAATTTAGGTGTATAATAAAACAATTATAAGTTAGTAACTCACAATTTTAGGATGGTCTAAAATAAACATAAATATGCCCATTGTAGATCTCTTCAGTGTTTAGAACTTTCTTACACTAGTCTTTAATTATTGTACTAAATTGTCTTTGAAGACTGGTTTTTAAATAACCAATTGTTCCTATGTTAAGTTTACCTATCTTAAAATAAAATAACTGATATCATACCAAGAAACATCCACCACAGTTCGACATGATAGGAAAAATATTTTCCTAACATTTTATTGAAGGCATTATTCAGTTTCAAGCCAGCCGGAGCTCCCATCAACCATTTCAGTAGGGTATGCATTAGATAAACTAGCTTCTGTAATTAGAAACCGTTAGTAATATTTTTATGGTGTTTTTTATATTCCCCCTGATTATATTCCATAGTGTTTTATAATAACATGTTGCAGACAAATTGCAATCTACATACATAGTTTTAAATTTAATTGATTCTGCAAATCATTAGACACTTTTTATTATAACATGGAAGTAACAAGCTCACCTGATGGTAGGGGTGGCTACTGCCGCCCATGGACATCTGTAATCGACCCTGGATGAGTCCTACCCAAGGTCGACCACAGATGCATTGCTACCCTTGAGGACTAAGTTGGAACAATCGAATAGGTATAATAATATCTCCCTTACCACACCCTTCAAACCAGAAAACAGCATTGCTTAACTTGGCTGTTATAAGGCAGAAAAAGGTGTGGCGGATGTGCCACCAGAGTGGAATCACAAAGTGTTCTACCACCTTCAAAAATGATGATACATAATTAAATAAAAAAAATACCTCTAACATTCCTAGGAGAACATCTCCCACATATTTTTTATCACATAAAAATACTTTCAGCAAAAGATATCCTAAAATAACATCCACTAGAATTGCCAAAATCAAATTGCCTCGTTTTATTGATATCTGTGAAAAAAATTTATATTAATCTAAATAAAACAAAACCCTTGATTTAATAGAAGTAATAATGTGTGCAGTATATGCAGTCAAGCAAGTCTGCGACATTAAAATATTTGCTGTGAGGTAAAAAGTATAGTGGTGGCTGGATCCATGATCCATACAAGAATAACATATTTACATCTCGTACAAGAATAACATTTACAATAAAAAAAAATATGTAGATTTAATATTTATTAGAAATATCATAATTCAATCAGATGATATTGAAATACTTGCACAATATAGGTAAGTCATATTAAGGTTGCCTGCAACCATTCATGGTTTTAAGAAGGATGCCACTACCATAGTCCATGACACTTTTAGGTATGGTATTTGGTATACAGACAACTTCCAGATCTATGGTTGAATGATTATAACTCTCTAAAGCTTCCAGTTTTAAAGTTAAACTATTTGTACAGATGTCTGACTGACCGGGGATCGCACCCGGAACTCTCTGCGTGTCAGACCGGTACCGTGACTGATCCACCACGTGGGTCGTCAATTGTTTACAATTTGCCGTTTTTTCTTTTTAAATACGTATAGTAGTAAACAAGCATGCAGTCCACCTGATGATCAGAAGTTACTGCCACCAATGAATATCTTTAATCAACCTCCGATAAGATTGGAGTCCTACCTGTGGATTAGAGATGCATTGCTACCCCTGAGAACTAAATTGGAACTCCTCTGATAAGTAAGTCTCCTTATTACAGTCTTCAATCCATAACATGGCAGCTCTTAACATTGCTGCTATTGGACAGAAATAGGTGTAGTAGGAGTGTCTCTAGAGTCGGACCACAAAGGGTTCTACAACCTAGCCTAGTGGTTAGGAACTCTGCCTCTCAAACGGGGGGTCCAAGGTTCAAATCCCAAGCATGCACACATTTTCAAAGTTATGAAGGAAAATATTGTGAGGAAACATTCCTGAGTTCTTTAAAAAGAAAGTATTCTCAAGGGTGTGCGAAGTCCACCAATCCACACATGGCCAGCGCGCTAGACTATGGCCTAACCCCTCTCACTCTGAGAGGAGACATGTGCCCAGCAGTGTGACGTTATGGGTTGACAGCACGATATTTTAAAGGTAAGTTAACTTACCTTTTCTTTTCTTCTAAATGCACCTAAGAGCCAAATAAGCATGTTAAGATAATTACAAGTATGCTGAATGAACATTGATGAAGTAAGACACTCAGGGTTATATAAAGCTGGTTTGTGAGTTGCAGAGCTCGTAGGTATATTACAGTCTTTTTGAATTAGTGATTGCAATTTAAAAAAGTAATCATCAGAGGCACATAATGTCTCAGAATGCATGATTTTATCATGGTCATAAAACAAAATAATTATATTGGATTCCGTCGTGTCAATTTCACTACCATTTATTATCAACTTATTTATTTTGATATCTGTTTCTTTGCTTAAAATTAAATAGTGTTCTTCAGTGCATTTTTTTATTTTCTTCTTTGGCGGATAAACACTGCAGACTCCATGCAAAATTGTATCATGTTGGCTTCTTTCAGTTAAACTCTCAGTTGTCGAAAACTGTGTCACGAATATTGTAACCAAGTCCGATTCTTCAGAAGTTACAACATAACCCTTGAAAAATATGTTTTTGAAATCACTGGGAAATACCGGCAACAATATTCGGATTGCAGGCATTATTATATTATTCGTATTGTTTAAATCCTGCGTATATGCATGGAAACATTGCTAATAAATACAAAAACTATATATGAATACTAAATTTTAAATTTTAGGTGCTTATTAATTTTATCATGTTACGGGAGACTAAAAGATAGAATAATTATGATCCTTGATTTGAAATATTCTGCATTCAATTTATTTTCAATGTGTTAATAAGTTCAATGATTTGTTTGTGTACATTATCTTCTTTTAAAATATTTTTTAGTTTCGGACGTCCCCTGTATTTATTTAATTTGTTTAACTTTAAATTCTCATTTCAGTTTTTGACTGACACTTGACAGTGTCCTATCAAATCCTTGATGTTTTTTTTAAATCGAGATGGCAGTCGATTGGCAAAGTACACTATAAAAGTATCGACATTTATAAAGTATCGATAATAATAATCAATATCCTTTATTCGATAAATATTAAACACACTTACGGCTACAAATTATTTTTCAAATATTGCGATTTTGAATGTTACAATAAAAATATAAGACGTATTAAAATAAAAATGCCTTTATTTAAAGTATTATCGATACTTATGTTGTCAGAAATAAATAAATAAATGAGATTTACGAATTTTTATTTCTTACAGCGATTAAATATAAGAAACCCCCTTTAATTTTAAGATAATTAAGACTAGTCATAATCCAAGAAGAGTTTCAATTTAATCTCGACAGCTACGCTACTTCCGGCTGAGCATCCGCCATGTTTGTGTAATTATTATTGGTTGCTGGCTGATGCCGCGCTGACAGAAATACATTAACCATTTTCGTGATTTTCTTTCTGGTGAAATTTAGATACGATCACTGAAGTCGATATGTTTTAAATATTGTAGTAAGTAAAGCATATTATCTGTTATATCTTCGTAAAGTTTAACGGAGCCCTGAATTCACGATGTCTGCTCACGAGCAAATGAGAGCTATGTTGGACCAACTGATGGGGACAGCTCGAAATGGTAAGAATTTATCTCATTTTTATTTCATGAGCCCAAATCTAGAACGATTGTTCTTAAAAAGTGTGCATTAATGTAAATATGAAATTTTAGGTGAAACAGACAAGCACGGAGTAAAATTTTACGATGACGCGGTTTGCAAATCATTTTTACTGCAATGCTGTCCGCATGAAATCTTATCGTCTACCGTAAGTATTTTTACTTAATAATGCTGGTATGTATGGGATTTAATAAAATCTAATCTCTGAGATTTCACTTCACTTATGGCTAGAGTAATCGCCAATGCTCGTCTTGCTTACGCTCGCGTTAAATCTGGTACGCGTAAGCGAGACGGGTAATTGGTTGACGGTAAAGGGATTGTTATATTGCTTGCATCTCAGAGGCTGGATATTGGAGTTTTTTAACCATATATATTAGGATTTGCGATATTTATTATTCACTCTCCAGTATTTATTATCCAGAATGATTCTTTTACTGTTGACCTATATTTCTAATATCCTAATATACATGAGTTACTTTTCATGCTGTCATATCTTGCAATTCTTTCATTAAGATACTGTAGTCACTGGTAATCTACAACGGAGTGGCATTAACTGTGGTGAAATATGCTTTTCAGAAAATGCCCAACACTAGTCTTTATTGCTCATCACAATACTTAACAGATGAGGGATAGATTGTATGAGTTAGGCTGTTCTGTAAGTACCAAGATGTATGTATAAAAACATTTATAGTTAGCTGATTGTATCCTTACTGCTAAGCAGGATTTTAATTTAACGAAACACTCGGGCTTAATTAAAATTTTAAATTGTCCATCGGTTTCTAATGCTGCCTCGGTGAGTACTTGTAAAAATTATTCGAGAATACTTGAGCAGGGTGTGAGCGATATAGCTGATTCATTCTATCTACATTGGGTACGTACCATGCTGTTTACGCGGCTAGTGTATGGTGGAAACATAGAATTTATGCATGTCATAATAAGTCAACTTTTTCTCCTGTCGTACACGTCTCGTTAATAAATCAAAAACTGTGCTGTTTCATTAAAGAAAATACATTTTTTTACTTCAAAACAGAACATTCATGAGAGGTTACGATGTCTTATGAATCTCAATGAATCTATTACCTAAATCAAAAGTTCCATTTGTAAGACGTACATTTCTTCATTACATAGTATTATATTTTTTATGCATTTCCTTATTTTGTAAAACTGATATTATCTACTTTACAACCTTTTTATTAACATCAGATTCAATTTAGGTAATTACATCCTATCAAACATTAATATAGCCAGTGAATCTTAAAACTAATAGTGTAATTGTAAGGATTGCCGAATACTGTCCTGAAAAGCATAATTTTTTTACACAAATAGTTGTTTTTGGTTGTTTCAAACACTTGATGTAAGTTATATATTTTGTATGTTATAATTTATAGGCCCAAGTAATCAAATCATTAATTAACGTACTCAGTATGGAAATATTCTTAAAATCCTGTTATTGTAAAAAATTTAATCAAATAGTTTGATTTTATAACTAAAAAACTTGCCTGGAACCAGTGGCGGACTAAACCTAATGGAGGCTTGGGACGGCAAAGCTGAATGAGGTCCGTAGTCTGTAATTTTACAAGATTTTTTCAGTTAACATTTTTACGTGTATGTAAAAGTATGCAGGACAGTCTTAAGGGGCCCTTTTTCACACAAGAATTTGAGGCCCCGGTCGAAAATATTTTTAAACGTTTTTAACCTATCTTCTACAAGGCATAAACCTCCTCCAACACAAAAACCACCTGTTAGTTAGGCACTGAGCAGATGTGTAAAACCTTGTTTAGGATTTGATCAAGGGAAATTGTAGACTTCGGAGGCCCCTCAGAACCAGAGGCCTGGGGCACGCCGCCACTCCCTCCCCCTCCGTTAGTCCGCCACTGCCTGAAACCATGTGTTTGTGTACACTCAAGTGTTTGTAGCAAATTTAAGTTAATAGGATATTTAGGTGTGTTTTATTTATAATATGGATTGAAACTCCTAGTTAGGAAAGAAGGGGTGGTAACTGCTAAGATTTGTAAGTATATTGGTTTATAATATGTTTACTGGCTGGCGATCCAGGGCCAGGGTGAGCAGTGTCGGTGTAATTTGTATGTATTCTAAACAACAATTTTCAATTAAATTTTGTTACAATGGGGTTGCATTTAATATCTATTAACTATATGATGGGATATAAGAAATTCTTAATGTTTGGGTTAAACTTGCCCTTGTTAATGCTTACTTTGTTGTGTAAATATTTATATATTTTCATTTTAACAAGAAATGGGGGGAATTATTATTTATTTATCTTTCCTGTGATGTCATTGCTGTTTTGTTTTACTCAAGGATGAAACGGTATTTTCTGTCGATTTAAATGAATTTGGTGTTGTGCCTTGGTGAGTTAATTTTTGACAACTATGGACAGACAGGGCAAAACAAATTTGTTATTAAAATTTGAGTTTTTAAAGTCTTGTTTACGTTTTGATCACTATAGTACTTTTTAAAATAATATTTGCAATATTGAATTCAATGCAGCAATTTTTTCATACAAGCAATTCCTTCAGTATGTATGAATGTTACTATCATTTTGGTTGTCATTTTAATTGCAGCGTATGGACTTAGGTGAGTGTCCCAAAATACATGATCTGGCCCTACGAGCGGATTATGAATTAGCATCGAAAACCAAAGACTATTTCTATGACATTGATGTGAGTATATTTTTCTTACAGATTTTTTGTTTAAGGAAGTAAAATTTAATGGCAGTAGTTTTCCCCGAGTGATGAGTCTCACGGTAGATTTTAAATTGTTTTATGTGGTTCTCAGGATACATATAGATAACAAGACAGTGATAAAGCAAATAGTCCATTAGGTTGTTCATAGGTTCTATTGTATATGAGCCTACTTAAAAACCTGGTGCTTTTGTGGGATATTGGCCTGTTGATAAACAACAAGCAAATATCTAAATATAGATTTAGATCTGTCGTTTATAAATTTGTAAACATATTGCAATAAAAAACAAGGTTTATTATAGTACGAGTATCTAACTATATAAAAGTTGCGAATATTTAAATAATGCCTGATAAAATTGACTAACATCTTTGTATGTTGTAAAGGCTACAGAACATTTAGAGGCATTTATAGCTGATTGTGACCGAAGGACCACAGCCGCTAAACAGCGTCTCGCGGAAACCCAGGAGGAACTGTCCGCAGAAGTCACAGAGAAGGCTAATGCGGTGCACGAACTAGCTGAACAAATTGGTCAAAAGCTAGCTCGAGCTGAAGCCCTCGGTGAGGAGGGTATGGTTGAAGAAAGTGTCAAATTGATGGGAGAGGTAAATAATTAATTTTCACATGCCTACCCTATTTATCTCCACATATTTTTTACGTGCTGTGGAGACATAAAACTATATAGAAATCTACATTCATAACGGATGATACAAATTATGATAATTCATATTGTTATTATTATAATAATATATATTGTAATTATTAACCTTTTTATCATCTTTTCAGATTGATGAATTGCGCAAAAAGAAAGCTGTAGCAGAACAAGAGTACCGTAACTCTATGCCGGCTTCTTCGTACCAACAGCAAAAGTTGCGAGTTTGTGAAGTGTGTTCCGCTTATTTAGGTATCCATGACAATGATAGACGGTTAGCTGATCACTTTGGCGGGAAGTTACATTTAGGTTTTATTACCATTCGAGAGAAACTTGCTGAATTGAAGGTAATTTCGTTTTTATTTTATGTACAATTTTTTCAATTACTGCGTGTTGCACGCTATGTATTATCATACGAAAGAATAATATAGCCGAAAAAATAAATTATTTGAATTTTCAGTATTTAAAGGGTTTATAGTGCCATCTATACGTAAAGCTTGCCTTAAGTCTAATATTAATTTAATATATATAAAGAAAACTTTGGTAATAGTTTATTTTAGCTAAATGGAGAAATTAAGGAAGATCTGGTGATCGGTATGGGAACCTGTTTTTTTAATTCTTGATTTCAATTATTACTTCTATGCACTTTCATTATCGAATTTAGATTCATCTTTCTTTGGAAAGACCGAGTATCGCTAAACATCTCGCGACAGATTATGCCGGGTTTCATTAGTCTTTAATAAAATTCCGCCGTTGACCAGAAATAAAACTAAATTAGTATTCATATACCAATAAACATAGGAAAAAATAGTTTCGTTAACGTTTCGTAAATAATATCGACGTATTCATTCGTAACACGCGAACGTGAAAACTATACACGCTTTCGTAACTTCGATCGACGTCGAGAAATTACAACTCGAACGATGCGCGTACTTTTCAGAAAACGGTGGAGAAGCGCCGCGAGGAGCGCGGGGCCTCGGAGCGCGAGCGCAGCGG
>DWNM01000468.1:0-10794 GCA_018250375.1 Narcosius parisi helen
CCGTTAAGGACTTCGGATTCATATTCTTGTATTGGTCAGAAGCACAAAGTGATTATTTACAGGAAAAAAATCAATGCGTCGGTAATCAGAAGAAATATTTAACCAAAACAATATATGTAATATCTTATTTATTTACGTAAATAAAAATATAGTCGTAAGACGAAAATATATTGAGCGTAGGATAATACACAAAATTAAAGCATTTGTTACAAATATTTCGTAAGATAGGTATATCCTAAAGTATTTAAAGTTATGGTCGAAGATTGATAACTGCGGCCGGTCTACCAGTAACAATAAACCGACATTTATATTGTAGCCAGTGGTAGCCGATATAACGTGAGCTTCAATTGCAAGTTAATTCATAATATTAATACTGGTTGGAAGTAGTTTGCACACTAGAAATTTATAATCAACGACGTGTGGACGAAGTCACCATCAAAAAGTAGTGAATTATTCCAATGTTAGACGAAAGCCAATGTATTTCGCAAATTAACTGTAAAATAAAAACTAGAATCACCGGTAATAACTATTAAATATCCAGGTTGAGTAGCGCTGCATTGGAGCTTAGCCATTAGATAGTCTAAAGGACTATTCGTAACTTTTAACTAACCTTACATACTAGTTGTTAAATCTAAAATTAATAAAAAAATATATATGACTTAGAAATAAGTAAGTACTCAACTACTAATTAAACCCAAGAAAACATTACCTTGTTAAAATGTTTATTCAGGGTAAAGTTGTTGAGTTTCTTGGACGCTTGTATCGGCAAGTTAGTATTAGAGTTTTTTCAAGTAGGCCACCTCCCCTACCACAAAATTTGGCACAAATTGATATTTGACTTATTAGAAAAGTTTGGCATTAGGTAGTTCTAGAGTCAGGCAAATGATATTCAAAGCTTTACCTTGACTTAACATCTGACCTCTGAAATGACTGGAGGGGAGGTTGGGCAGACAACTTCTAAAAGAAAAATAGAAAAATCGTGAAAGCTTGTCTATTTTTACTCGATTGCGGAGGGTAATGTCTTTCAAGTGTATGATATAAATCTCATTCTTTGGCATGCACTACAGCCCAAACGACTTGGCGTATTTTAATATATGGGGTGTCGTTGTCGTTAACCCATTACTGTCCCCCGATATTAATCTGTAATTCTAGAGCCAAAAATATGCATCCTTTATCTGCCCTTAGTCACCATTGGACTAAAACCTCCCATAAAAAGTGTTCGGTAGTCATCGCGTTTAACCATAGAAGACAGCTAAATAAATCAAGAATCAGTGTATAACCAAATCTATATGTTTGTATTAAAAAGTTAATAAAAACAAGCTTATACTAACGTCCGTTTATTTTTAGATATTGGATTTAGAATGACGTGATGACGCTATTTACCAAACTTAATGTTACGCTTCGCTATCAGCTAAACCAAGCGAGTATACACAATTTTAGTTCAAAGGGTTGGGGTTAGCTGGTTTAAAATCCAGTTGCCAGATTTGACCAAGGCCGGATTAAGCATTAGGCAGAGTAGGCAACTACCTAGGGACCCCGCATCCACTCCGGGCCCCGTGCACGTACAAAGAAAAAAAAACGTTTCATTATCCTTTTTCAATAAAAATGTGATACTTTTTTTCGACGCGTGAATATATCATTTCTTCTGTCTTACAAGAAAAGGGGCCCCGAGAATTGCATTGTCTAGGGCCTCTGACAGGGTTAACCCGGCTTTGGATTTGACCCTCACATACATGCAAAGTAACAAGGCAAGTTAAATAAAAGCTTTTGTAAAGAGAATCAATAGGAGTAATGAACACAATCTAATTGTTACATCTTCAGCCTGTGTGGTATAACGTCTCTAGCATAGTTGTGGTTACTATACCAGACTGATAATCCAGGATCGACTTCTGGCCAAGCATCGGAACAACTATGATGATGAGTGTAAATCGCTGTTCCGAATGTAAGGGTTTATAATACTATTATATCGTGTTATTTATTTATTTACAAGTTTAAATCCCTGCCAGTAAATTATTAATTTGCGTTTGCCTCGAACCCTTTGACCCTAGAACAGTCATAAAAATTAATTAAAAACCTATGTTAATTTTCGAGATGTACTTTTCGATTACATTAACGATGACGTTAAACATGACCCACATTTAATTTCACCGTCGAAAAGAAAATTAAATTTAAATGTATTTTCGTATTATTTAGTAAAAGTTAGTAATTAATAGTCGTAAGTTACAAAAGAACATGTTAATGTAGGGCATTTTAGTGATGAAACGTAATTTACTTAATAATTAGCTTTTCCATTACGATATCTTTAACGATACAGCTTATGATATGTGGTATGTTCAAGGTGGTAGAAGCATTAGTGGTTCGGACACCGGAAGTACAATCGCTACACTTTTTTCTAACTACCACACAGTATTAACCGTTGCTGTATTCCGGTTTGAAGGGTGTGGTAAGGGAAATATACCTATCTGATCCGTTCCAACATAGTCCTCAAGGGTGGCAACGTATCTATGGCCGACCTCAAGTCAGGACTCTAAACTTATCGAGGCATGATTGGAGATGCCCATGAACGGCAGTGGCCACTTATGACCAGCATATTTACTACTTCTAAAAAAATATTGGATTAGATCGTATCATGCGGGGTGCTGGGGTGATAAATGTGAAGACAGCACCTATTATTGTAATTTTATTTTAATTTCATCTATATGAAAAACGATGCGTGAAATAAAAGCAAAGTAAGTATTTTCTCCAAGATTTTCGTAGAAGGCAATAATGTATTTTAAATTAGGAATATGAATTATAACTTTGCAGAGATGGATTGAAAGCGTCATACTGGCCATATATAATATTACTGGCCGATTAGCGGCGCGTGACTTCAAATATACACAGATTATACAAAGAAATGAAATGTGTAATCTCGAAATTATTCATACTTGATTGACCTATATTGAAGCCTTCGATGGCGTCAGGATTCTTCGCTACGAGGGAACTAAAATCACTCTCGCCGTAAATATATTATTTTGCTCCCCTGTAATGCATCCTATAGTAATCAATCTTAAGTAGACAGTCCTATTTAAGGCTCGAGAATAAATTTGCAAATAACGACCCATTTAAATTACCATACTTTATCATTTTCACATTTCTCTGATTACAATCTGGAATCAATAATTTCCACCCACGTTATTGTTACGACTCGAGTAGAATAATTCTCGTATTTACGGACAATCGTCCCATTATATTTTGGGATGGAAACATACAAATAATCATATACGAAGCGATGGGTTCAAAAATGACATTTAAAATTAATTCCACATTGGAAACGGGGAGTTAAATGTTATTTTATAACGGCCCTAAGGTCCGGTGGGTCAAGCCGAACTAAACCGAACTCGACGATCCTGCATTAGCATATCCCACGACCCGAGAAATATTAGGTAAGTATACCTCTGCAGAACAGTTTACATCGTCCCCGTTTTGCTCACGGAAATTTAGTACCTAACTTGGAATAAATAAAGACTAGTTTTGCGTCGGTAGATACGTGCGGACGGAGAAACTTGCGAGCGCGACGGCCAACGTATTCGCTGCTGAACGTTTTGAGTGTTATTAATATTTCATGAGCGTTACTACTGGGGATGGTTTTCACGCTCGATTGGACTACTATGAGCGCGGTCTGTGCGAGATGAGTTCGAATCGAGCGTGAGTTCGCACAATGGTAATTTGAAAACTAGTGCTTAATGCCCGCTGTCTTTTGATGTCACGTACTAAGTTTGGAGGAACGATCGTTTTATGCTAATGAAGCGATATTTGTTGGAAACTAATGTAGAAAGAGTAACGCGTGGTTAAGTTACATAAATATAATATTATTTCTTATTTAAAATAGTGTTTATACCATATTTTTACCCAATCTACAGCCAAGCAGCGTTAAGCTTTTAGACAGACAAGACGTTGTAACTGATAGCTAAGGGATTAAGTCCAAGATACAGGCCGCAGAATCTTCATGCGAAATTATTCATATACTCTAGTTATCAATGTATAGTTTTATATAATGAATATCGTACCCACCCCCTCCACTTTTACGATTAGTATAAAAAATTAACTGTACTAAATTACTACCTTTTATTTAATATTGACTTAGCTAAATGTCATGACTATGGTAACAATCCTCTGTCTACTCTTATCGTAAATAGAGACCGTAAAGACTTAAAATTAATGAATAAAAAATATTTTGTGTTAATATATTAAATGATTAGTATTATTAAATTTTATAAATCTTTAATTGTATAATTGTCGCACTGTAATTCCTGAGAAAGTTATAGAGTTCCCTTAAGCACGGCTATCAAAATATTAAAACTTAGTCCTAAAGCTTCCGTTCGTACGAACTGAATCGAATTTTCGTCCAAGATCGAATCAACAAAGATGTATTTGTCCACGTTGTATTTACAATGAGATCTATTTCGATGTTATTCGCTTTACTTTGTTGCAGACAAATGTGTTCAGAAGTAAATATTTTATATCCACGATCACGATCTAATGTAACGATTTACAATTTACGAGTTGACAGAATAGGTTGAAAGCCATTTAAATATAGCGAAATTTAAATACAACTTTAAGGTAGTAGAACTATATAATGACTCCGTATTTGTAGCCCCATACGGGCGTCATCGACATCTTTCTGTGTCGTAAATCGCATGGATATACAAAAATAATATGTATAATATAAGAAAAGGCATCCTCAGCCTTTATTATAAAATTGTAAAAGTTATTGTAAAAAGTAATAAGCCATACCAGTGATGTAATAACCATAGATGTATACTTATTTTAATTAACTGAAGGAGCAATTGGGCGCACAATCCACTTAATGGAAAGTCATCAGAATTGTACATGGACATGTCATTGTGAAATAAACCAAAAATAGGATTGTATTCCAACCTGTCGTCCATACACGCTATCCCTGAAGACTAAAGGAGGTAAGATCGCCGTTTTGCGAACGTGTATTTTTATTGGTCACTGATGACAGTTAGCTACCGTCGATGGCCGTCGTCAGCGACCGCCGATGACTACCACCGTTTGTCAGTTAGCGATTGCTAGCGACAGTCAGCGACCGTTGACAACGGTCGTCAGCACGGGCCCTCGCTTATATATTAGTTATATATCCTGTTTCATTGTTGTTATGAGGCACAAATAGATGCAGTGCAACCATGAAGTGTTCTATTAATTTTATAAGTGGTACCCCTTTCTTAAGAATAAGTTAGAACGCCTCGCCTAAATAGATCAGAATGTTATAAGGGTATAACGCAGAAATAGGTGACAGTTTATTATTATACGCCGAACACTTTCTATATAAAGTGAGTCTCATACATACTTTAGCTATCAGATATACCAGTTTCATATCCAATATTCAATATGTCGTGTAGCAAAATATTATGAACAAGATCGTATGTCTTCTAGTCGTAAAGATCAAGTGCTCTTTCGACAGCGTGCTTGCGACCTGGCGACGTATTTAGAGAGACAGGAAATTGCCTGATACAGTCTCTTGAACATGCAAAAATATCTGCTAAACCTATACGCATAAAGAAGATTATTGTTGTTACTACCAGCGCCGCTACAGATTTCTAAAGGTTTTTATTTGCGAAGGAACTAGGAGGTATACTCATATCTGTAAGTATTCGATCGCTGTATTACCAAGATGGGAATATGGAGTTGGAGAATTTAAAATTCAAACTCCTAATTGAATAGACTATGCAGTAAGTTATATTATTATTTAAGTACCAGTAATAAAGTACTATATTTAACATAATGACGTGAAGGATATAAAAGAAAGCCTGTCGGTTTTATCGGCTATCTTCGGGAATATTGCGATATTAATGACGTATTGTTACAACCGTAATTTTCTGTTACAGGTCCTACAATTCTTATTTTATGGGTGGTGTTTACAACTCTGCATTACACATTTGTAGTTGTCACAGTCGCTACAGTACGGAAATTTTCCAAGGGTTGTGAGATTAGTAACGACACTCTACTAATAAATTAAAAAATATGTTATAAAGCTCGATGTGTAATATGTACATAAGGTTTAAATTTGTGAACTCGTCACACATGTGGAGATTTGCACGCCAATTGGTCCAGTCTAGACTCATACAACATAAGAAGATAATCCAATATGAATGCTATTTTTAGCAGTCGGTTATAATTATATTGGATTTTTAATATTTTCAAAAACATTTAAAATGAAAATATACTTAAGCTAAACACATCCGCGTCTCAGGCGAGTATGTTTAACGTTGCATCTTATATGCAAATGCGTTGCCGGCGTTATCTCTGAGGGGATTGGCTCTATAGAGCGGGATTCAATTACGTACGTTTGAGCATAGAGTAGTTGCTTAATAGAGAATTATGTTTCTACTGCGGGATATTAAAAAATGTAGACAATATACATTGTGCGAGGCCTTCAGTCCACGTAAGAATACGGATTACATAAAATAAAAAAAAACATTCTAAAGATTACATAAAATCAAAAATGTGAAGTATGTATTCTTTCACTGTCATCCGATTCCTCGCGATAACAACGCAAGATAATGCATAAAATTAATGCCGCGTTCACGGCTTTCAAGTTATGCCTAAACCTCTGGGACGCGAGGCCTCTCGGGCCGTGAGGCAGTAGGCAGAGGTCCACGTCGCCGACGCCTTACGTCGTCTCTGATTTGTGCACATAACTAATAGATAATGTCAAGTGGTATGGATTAATTTTGTCCACGACATAGATCAATGCTTACACTCAATTGCAGTAATATTTACATTTTATTTATTATGTCACCCGGAACTATTTCTTCTTTGTGATGGCTATGGGTCTCGGTCAAATTGAAATGCATTTATTTATTAAGTGCCGAGTGTTGCTTGCCAGATTGAAACCATTAATGGTGCATTTTATTAATTAATAAAACAATATAACATATATCAATATAACAGACAACAATATAATATATATCAACCTATAATTATTTATTTATTTATTTATTCTTTTTGAGACACCTTAAACTAAGGGTTACAAAGGGTGCACTTAATGCCTAATGGCATTCTCTGTCAGTCAACCCTGGGTGATGAGGATAATGTGTGGACTAAAGTGTGTATTACTAATAAGTTATTGCTAATACACACTTTAGTCTTAAAAATCAGAACTACATGGAGTTCAAAAGTCAGATCTAGATTATAACAAAAATCTTAAATATTTCACATGAATTCTGTAAGATTAATCTTGAAACAAAATTAATTCTGTAAAAATAATCTCAATATTTTTAAATTTATTATTAACTAGTTATTAGTACAAAAAATATATAGTGCTTAAAAATATAGCCTAGTTTATTTCCACAATTTAGACAAATCCAACGAGACCTTCATATGTTAAAACCATCAAGCCATTTGGGCTGTACAGTGTGCCAAAGAATGAGACATATATATATAGGTATATACATCTCTCAAAAAGCTTTACCCTCCACAGTAGGGTAAAAATAGACAATACCTCTATGGTGAATTTAGTCTGTATTCCGCTTGATTCAAACCCCCGTCCCGGTACACGGCAACCTCTTTCAACCGAGTCTTAGAAAAGAAATTGATGAATCTTTAAATTATTTCGAGACTCATAAGAGTCTAGAAATATATAAACACTTTATAGTGTTAGTACTTCATAAGCTTCATATAGTACCTTTAGCTTGTAACACATCTGCAAGTCTGGATAGACAGTTCACAAGTCTCATACGGGGTATACAGTACGCTATTGTAATTCAAATTAAGACTAGGTGCATTCAAAGCAAGATCAGATAAGAGATAGGGTAAAACAAAGAGGACGATAATAAGTTTTACAAAGTAAACAATTAATGTGTCGCTTCTGTGATTGTAATGACAAGAACTGTGGCATTGGATTGTAATTTTATTTAATAATATTTTTTTTAGTTTTGTATAATTTTAATACTTTGTCCATGATTTTTCAAAACAAATATATGAACTAAACGTAATAATAATATAATACCTATTTGAAATACATCTACGTTGCCACACGATCGCTTTATTGTAGTTAATGCAAGTTCAAGTTTCCAAGGAAAAAGTCTAGTTCAATAAGATAAAATCGCGGAATCCATAAATTTCAATATAACAGCGTTACCCTTTTCCTATTTACATAGATAAAGTGCAGCGCTCCTATAAAATGCATCCCGCTGTACAACTCTGAAGGACTTTAGAATCACTTGAAATTCTAAAAGAAAATCGTCAAAGCTCTATATTGCCTCGCTTCGCTGTGGCCACTAAAGAAGCGGATATCAAAATAAGTATGTTGTATGAACACATTTCCCATATTTCGTTGCTGTATTGTTATTGTTGCTGTATTCGTTGCTGTAGATGTAATTTCGACACGATGTACACCTCAGCGATTGGCTGCAATTTGTTTTGGCCCATAACTCACGTTGCTTCAATATAGGTTAGTCACGCTGCTTTAATGTAGATTGATCACGCTGCAATAGACGACGGATGCACAATAGTTTGAGTTTCACCTACAGCGGTATCTCCGCCAAAAATATTTTTGACTATTAGCATTAGCGAATTCTGGTTTGAAGGGTGTGGCAAGGCACATTTTTTCGACGAGTATTATCTCAGTTTTCGAGAGTACCACCACTTTTGTGATCAAATTTAGGTAAGAATCTCATTGTACATGAAATAATTCATAGGCGGATTGATCACTTACCGTTAGATGTTACTGTTAGATAACTTACAATAAATAAATAAATAATGTTCTATATGCGACTTTGCTATTTCGATTAGATAAACTAGTAATTATTATAAAAACAAAAAACCTGACTGCTTATAAACAAAAATATAGAATTTGTTCTACTATAATTTAAATGAATCTAACGACACCTCATATGCTAAAATCCGTCAGGCTTGTTTACTTTTGAAAAGCCTATTCCGCTATTTCCGTGGCCCTAAGAAGCCAGCTCAAGCGACGTATGAGCAGCCATGTTTTATTCATTACGCACACACTGTTTGCGCCTAAACGCTAGTACGCAAAATTAAATTTGCCATGCAAATACTATTTAGATATTATTTTTGACTACGGCTGAGTTAGGTCTGATTAGATTACATTTGACGTGACAAGACGGTGCTGGAAATTGTGTGGAAATAGGTATCTTTTGTTATTTCTCTTTTGTGTTCTTTGTGATGCAAAGTTCGGTTTTATACGGTGGCTTTTCATAAGAATAATTTGCTCTAAATGTAATAAAAGGAGAATACAAAAATCTGAATTGCTAGAGTCACCGAGTTCGGTACCGCAAAAATTAAGTTTTTGTACAGTTTGTACTGCATGCTTGTAGAATCATTAGATATAGAATACAATAACTCCAAACGTTTTATTGTAAATATTACTTAAAAAATGGAGAACGAAACCGCACGCTATGTATTGATGATATGATCACAATTGGCTACTTGCCACTTTTTGGAAAACCGTTTTATTATATTCATATGTGTATTATATAGCGCTTTGTGATGTCATTATACTATAAACAAAGTTAACTATGAAGCTACTATACGTGTTCTTCAGACGAAAAATTGAAAGTTATTTAGCTTTTATAAGTATAGTTGTGAAATCTAAATTAATTAGAATATTTTAGGCCAGAATAAGCTCAAACTCTAACAGCAAACCATGTATGTTTTGAGTGTAGTGACGTCACACGTGTTAAATTATCGCCAGCCTCGTTTTGGAACTTATCATCCACAGATATAAAATGGTGAATTTATTTTCGAAAAGTATAACACGTTTTTTCATTTTAACGAAATTCAAATATTGCGCAGGTAATGTTTACTTGTAAACTGTTTTATGGAACATACTTCGTAATTCGTCATTACGACTGTCAAGTACTTAGTAAATATATTTTATTTTTAATCATAAATAAATGTTACTTACAAACCCTTCAGAAGCAATTATTTTCCTTTGAAAGGTTCGCGAGTAACATAAACAACGTTTTGTTTTTACAATAGTTGTATAAATGATTCTGCTAATCTATGGCATGTTACATACCGCTTTCCTCTTCCCTGTCCTTTTGTACAAGTAAAATATACGACACAATAGATCGAGCACCGATGTGGATTTCATTGCGATTCCATATACGTCGTTTGTCTCAAAATAGGTAGTGATATGTTTCAACAAGTTAACTAATATATTATTATAATCGACCAGTTACTGATATTGTCAAATATCAAGCAATACAAAAAACATACAATATTATATATGTAATATACGTACACTTATTAAATATTATAGACTCATTTTAGTATTCAAAGTATTAAGTTCAATCGTATTCTTATTACGGTCCCAGTTATTCATGATTTTAGCTATAGGCAATAAATAATGATTGAGCATTTAATGACTCCGTTGCTTTAGAACTATAATTATATGATGAAAAATTATCATGTAAAGAATAGTTATTTCTATAGTAATAATACCTAAAGTATAATACTTACGTGCGTACGCTGTACGTACAACATGAACAATATTAAACATTTAATAGAATCATCACGCTTCGACTATGGTAGCGATCGCTACAATTTTTTCTACCTTATAATATAATAGTGGTAAGTCACACTTGTGACTGATAGTATAATATGATTTCCATTATATTTAGAGTTCATTAGGAAATCTACATATGTTGAAGAGCCGACAACCGATGGAGTAGACGGCTCTTGTAGTGGAGACCGCGTCTAGGCAAACGTAGTGTGGGACGCCCTCCAGCTAGGTGGCGCGACGATCTGCGCCGGGCGGCG
>DWNM01000469.1:0-10791 GCA_018250375.1 Narcosius parisi helen
TAATAAGTTGAAACGAGTCAGATAAGTATGTCTCCCTTACCACTGCCTTCAAACCAGAAGTCAGTCGCGTTTGACACTGCCGTTATTAGGCAGAAATAAGAGTGGCGGTCGGGCTCGCGGAGTCAAACAACAAAGGGTTATACCACCTCCAAAAATAAGCAATATTCACCGTAATTTTCTATAATTTGCTTCTCACTTGTGGAGGTGTCACACATCATTTTGCCGCCACAGTAATATATTTCTATTTAGTTTAACTTAAATAATTTCTATTTATATTACTCAGAAATATTGTGTATTTACATATTTTCTTGCACGGAAGTTTAAAATATGTACGTTTTTTTTACAACTATACGTCATGTTTCATTTGTCAAATGTCCATTTACTTTTTTATCGCAGATTCTACCGCTCGACTTATATACTCGCTCGCGAACAATCCACTGAGTAGTTCACCGAGCAATGACAAATATGTAAACAGCGTGTACGAGTACAGATATAATAATTTGAGTACCTACATCTCGCGGACACCTGATGAGCATCGTGACAAGTATCGAATACACCCGAATGGAATGTTCACCATAATTCATAATTGTCTCTATTCATCTGTGCTATGAGAATGTCTAACTATGGCATTACAGTGTTGGATCCACACTTTTCGATGCAATGTAGTGATGGTACCTTCACCTACGAGTTACGACACACTTAACGATGACACAAAATAATAAAATCATAGCTGTACTTTGTAAACTAGTAAAAATATTAAATTTTCTAGTCAATTAATTTTGGAAATATAATTGTTTCTGTCTAAAAATAATTTCAGACGTACGATAAATCATAATCTCGTCATTTAAGGTAAAAAAAGAAACAAAATAATTCATAAAATTTAATCGTTGAAATATGGTAAAAATATATTTTTTTAGAATTTACATGGGTTTAAATAAAATAATAAAACATTTTCAATTCAAAAATAATTGTTCAATAATTATCACGAAAAGCTTTATACAAATTTCAAAATTTTTAGGCATTATTTATAATCCATGTGGTATAATTGGAAACACGTGTGTTCACACCGGGATAGTAATAATTAGCGCAGCTGTAGCCCCAGGATGTAATGCCGACGACGATATCGCCCTGGTGAGCAAGCGGTCCACCGGAGTCGCCCTGGCAGGCGTCCTTGCCCCCTACGTTGAGGATGCCAGCGCACAGCATACCACTAGTTATGCTGGGCCAATCGTAGTAGCCGGGCTGAGTTTTCAAGTAGGCATAGCGATCAGCGCAAATCTTTTGATTGATGACGTTGATGCCGACGTGTTGAAGTTGTTCAGGAGACGAGCCACCTGGCTGAAAAGAAATTTATTCTGTTTAATTATATTTATCATTGCCAGTTTATTTTTGTCCCTTTGCTAGGAACAGGTTTGCACTCAGTTTTACAAAGATTAAGGATGTAGATTATCACGTTGCCCGTGCCCGTTGCACGCGTGCTGCAATGCTTCACTAACTTTTGTTATATAAACTTTCAAAAAACTAAAAACAAGCATCCTTTAATGAGCAAAGAGCGACTGAACGATTCGCATCAACGCTCAGTGTGATATTGCGCAGGGACAACTACCAAGTGTTAATAAGAGTTATTTTCTTTTATTCTGATGATCCTCGGCAGAAAATCAGAACAACGTTATCAAATTATTGCATTCTCATCGGTCCTTGATACGTGTGCAAAGTTACAAATTAGTCAGGCTTCTAGAAATTGGTGAATATTGAGCTCAATACATACATAGATACAACCCTAGCTTGGGTAAAAAGTGTGTAAAAATATTATAGAGAACTCTCAAACCACGTCGGTTGCCATACGACGTTTTCCTATGTTTTTTTGGTATTATGTACTGCTTATATTCCTTCTTATATTCCTTAAATACGAGTATATCTGTATCTAAACTTCTACCTTTGTATTGCTAAGTGTTAAAGTAAAATAAACATAACATTAATTTGAGACAATGGCGTTGAAATACCTACCGAAAGAGTTCCCCATCCAATAGCATAGACAAGAGTGCCGTCAGCCAGGTAGTAGTTGGCTCCAGGAATGCGAGCAACTCCTACTTGGCTCGAGAGGACCGCTGGGTTATACAGTTTGACGATAGCGACGTCGTTGACCAGGGTTTTGCTGTTGTATTGCGCGTGAACGACTAGCTTGGACACTGTGTGCTCAGATCCCCCACTCGAGGCGTACGATGTACCAAGTCGAACTCGCCACGAAGATGCAGCATCTCCGCTGTCAAAAAGATGAATGTCTTAAGTTCACGGCAGTGGCGGCTTAAGCAGCCCGGAGCGGCAAAGCTGAATGAGGCCCCCCAGACCGTAATTTTAGAAGATTTTTTTCAGGTAACATTTTTACGTATGTAGAAGTATGCATGACCATCATAAGGTATACCGGGGCCGTTTCCACACAAGAAATTGGGTCCCCATCTGAAAGTATTTTTGGTTAAAAAGTTTTTAATTATTTAAAAGTTTTTAACCTATCTACAGGGCCTTCAACACCAAACCACCTGTTAGTTAGGCACTGAGCAGATTTTTAAAACCTTGTTTAGGATTTGATGAAGGGAAATTATAGACTTTTGGAGGACCCTCTGAACCAGAGACCTGGGGCGCGTTGCCCCTACAAGTTGCGAGTACCACCGCCACATGACATTTATTATCTACTTATGCTAGCTGTGTAGCACTAATTTTCATAACACTTAAGTAATCAGTTACTAACTCAAGTACTAAAAGTAATATAAGTTACCTGTAACAATGAGCAGCCGATAGCACTGAATTTACAGTCAGTAAGGAACCACCGCAAGCTTGGAACCACCAGGTGCCCCAGTACCCATACTGCATGTTGCTGATGTAGGGGTACCGCGAAACGGTGGTAGCGGAACCACCAACGATTCGCGTATTGCGCTGTGGCAAAGCTGCAACAAATAAAAAGTTTGAAAAATAGTTATTGTATTTCAATTTACTAAGTACAATTTATTTATTAGTACACTTAAGATATAAGTAAGAGTTTGATCATGTAAAGAGAAAGACATATAAGTAAAATAAACGAATAGCAAAATAATTTAAAAAACCAGCTTTTAATTAATCCTCATCCTCATCATCATTAACCCATTACTGTCCCACTGCGGGGCACGGGTCTCTTCTCAGAATGGGAAGGTTTTGGCTATAGACCACCGCGCTGGACAAGTGCGAATTGGTAGACTTCACACCCCTTTGAGAACTTGTAGAACGTGTAGGGTTCCTCGCTTTGTTTTTCTTCACCGTTAAAGCAAGTGACAATTAATCTTCCAATATACACATAAATTAGAAAAGTCAGATGTGTGTGCCTGGGATTTGAACCTCAGACCTCCCGTTTGAGAGGCCGTATTCCTAACCACTAGGCTATCACTGTTTTCTAGGCTATCACTGCTTTTTAGGCTGTCACTGCTTTTATTATAAATGCTGTGAAAAGCTAAAACTGAGCTTTAAGTTTAACTCATTCGTTTATTGCACAATTATTCATACGATGTACCTATAAAAGTTTAGTCGCGGTTTTTTATTATTTACTACTTAAGATTGATAAGTTGAATACAATTCGATAAGTATTCTTGAAGACAATACACATATCTACCCAATTTCAAAACTGTTGTTTGTAATAAAATTGTGATGGAAACATGAGGTCCCGTCTGAAGTCATGGACACAAGATTGACGCAAAATTAAATAAAATAGGTATTGTACTAACTTACCCACAGCACTGCCTACGAACACAAGTAGTATGATGAAACGCATTGTTTCGTTTTTGGTACGTAAAATAACGTTTTAAGTATTATTTATAGGTTTTCATTATCTTTCAATGTCTAGGTACTTGATTTAATGAAATAAATAAAACTCTTATTACCTATCGCAAAGTGGCTACTCGATAATATTATTACTTATCTTTTACAGGCAACTGAACTATTAGATTCTGTGAATTACTTGTAGACTATTTTACAGTTTTATCTTTTTCAGTAAGAATAAAGCGTAACGTAGTACTTATATCCTTCTAATATTATAAAGGCGAGAGTTTGTGACGATGGATGAATGGGTGGATCTTTGGTCCTCTTTCACGTAAAAATTGCTAATCAGATTTTGATGAAATTTGGCCAATGGACAGTTAATGACCTGGATTAACACATAAGACAATTTTTAGTGGTAAACTAAGTCCACGTGGGCGGAGACACGGGCAAAAGCTAGTATATTATATAGCTGAGCCATGTGCATGTATTTCCTACGAGGCGGCACTAGAATATAGCGGTTTGTAGAGCCATCGGCTATAATACGAAATATTTCGTATTTTTTTTATATATAATTATATATTGTTTGCTATATCCGCATACATATTGTGGGGACTACCCGCAACTCGTCAACAAAATGATGTCACACGTTTCTGAATCACGCTATCGAAGATTTCTCAAAATCGTGTATATATACAAGCTCCGAATTAAGACAGGTTAGACGGTTAGTTTCAGTTCTTGGAGTCAAATCCTACTCAAATTGAAATAACTACATAATGTAAATTAAGTTCTGATAATAAGTCATTTTGTAAATACAAAAACTAAAATGTTGACTATAGCCAAAGACATATCTTTTTGACTATAGCTAATATCAGGGTGTCGGTTTTTCGTGACGGTGTGCGCGCGCATCGCAAAAATTTATTCTCATCATTTTTCCCTAACGCGCCAAAAGAAGTATAGGTTCAAAAATCTTGTAACGGCTTTTCGAGGTCCGTGAATCTACGGCTTTATACGCGGACGGCGGATGTCCACGGAGAACCATGAACGGCACCAAGATTCTTCAATGGTGCGTATTGGCTAGTCTACATTGAGATTCGAAGTTATTTTGTCATATCAAAATACAAAATGAAAGAGATTCAAAAAGAGAGGTGACAACGCTTTGATGTTCGGTAACTTTACAATCGATCCGACGTCAATGTAACTAGCCGTACAATTAACAGCCGTATCAATTTAGTTATAGCGTTTAATATCAAATTTAATGAGCTGGCTAGCTGTTGCGATTCATACAAAAGTTGGTTGCGACATACTTACGGAATAACAAGATAATTATGATTTATTACTCTTATTTAATCTGAATTGACCCAAAACTAAGCGAGAAGAACCTGTATTAATGGTCATCAAATGAATTTAATTAACAATGTGTTCTTACCCACAGTTCATCCAATGCTAAGTTTGATCATTGAAACAAAGTTCAATCGTTAAGCAAAGTTCGATCTAAGGTGTTAAACTAGCCGTTTAGTGTAATGGCTGAAATTCATTCAGGAAGTTAGGCTGTTCATTTTAAGGCTTGTTTAGCTAATTGGCTGCGTCACATACATGCGTTGACATCACTTAAGTAAATGACGTCTATCTTTTCCATACTTAATTCAAGTATACCTAAATTAATATGATAAGTAGGTAAGTCAGTACTGGTCATTTCGGTTAGTTGGATTCGAGGTAGGCCGCATTATTTTTGTCTTACTCTGTCTTTGCTGCATTGTCTCACGGCTGGGTCTCTTAGTGGTAATTGACTGGTACAATTAGAGGTGTTGCGAGAAGAAATAGTTATTTGCAAAAGTCGTGCTTTTTTCAAATATTGTTCAAATGTTCTGTATTATTTCTTACTTCAACGAACGTAGCGAATATTATCTAATAAAATATTAATTGGTCTGTTATAAGTACCTATCTAGTAGTAACGTAAGGGGTGCAGCGTTTGAAAACTAGATAAATTCCGAAAAGTAGCTAAATGATAACCGTCGGTGCTAAATATATCTATTATTCTTTAGCCCTTAGTCACCGCCGAACGAAATCATAGGTTGCAGTGACTTATGACTTTAGCTTGGACCCGCAACCAAGCACATTACGATTAGCCAATATGGGCCTTAAACAAGACTAGCTTTTGCCCGCGGCTCTGCCCGTGTGGGCTTCGTTTACCACATTTAAAAGTATCCTACATGTTAATCCAGGTCATAAACTGTGGATGTGCCAAATTTCTTCCAAATCTGATCAGTAGCTTTTGCGTGCAAGAGGAACAAACATCCATCCATCCATACGGACTTTCACCTTTATAGTATTAGTAGGATTCACGCAATATTTGTGACTTATTTTAGGCAATGACGTTAGGACAATTGGAGAAAAAATACAACTCTTTGGTAGATACTTTAATTGGAATGTCCCTTAAATAAATTTACAAAATATATATACGGATAATCACACAGTAGGTATCTACTGCAGATTGTGAAAAATATAATCCAATTTGAAAACTATGGCGGTAAACAAGTAACACTTTGGTTATCAATACACAATAATATGTAAAGCTTAAAACGATTTAAAATACATTAGGTGAAAATACACTTATTAAGTGGTGGGAAGTACTTTAGACAAATTAATATAAAACAATTACTATGCTAAAGTTAATTACGTTTTAAGAAAAGTATATAAATATGCAAAGCTTAAAGTTATTTTACAAACACGAACGATACAATAATGTTGATCTCGACTCCAATGGACTCACACCACGTGAACATTAAATAAACACATTGCTAAGGCTTCGAGCGATATAAAATATAATGAGACGACAGAACATCCGAATTATTCCTTTACAGCAATATAAGGGTGCCTTTCCACCAGCGATGTGCAAAATAGCTAAACTATGGATGTGCATAAAATCCATCAATAGGATTGCTTGGTTCTCATTTCATGATATTTTCCTTTTTTTACAAGCTTTTATTTAACTCACAATCTTTGTATGTATGTATGTTCGGGTCAAATCATGTAAGTTAAATTCGACTCACTTTCTGTTATCCAATTATAGTTGAAATTTTGCATGCGTATGTAAAACGGATGACAATATGATAACATGGAGCTAATCTGAAGATGGAGCTGAAAGCTGACCATAGCAACCCTGTAATAAAACAACGTAACGCTATTGAGTTTGGGTTGGTTCATTTCGACAAGGACTCTAATCCTAGATAATATCCAGGGTGTGAAGATGGAGCTGTCAGATGGCGTTAGGACTTTATTATCCAAATAACGCTTATTTTCATTTTAGTACAAATAAAGGGATATTATAAACTTTTTTTTTTTAATATAAATTTAATTCAATCTTTATTGAGAAAATGTGGTTTTGTCCGGCAGTAATTATGTCACCCGCATAAAGGCTTACTACATACTGTACAATAGATTGTTATCATTCTTAAATGTCATTTGATAAGCATTTTGGCTGCTTCAGACAACGGGGAAGGTAATATGCTATTGCAAATGCCAATATTATGATTTTGATATGAAGTTCTTATTTTTTTCTTCATTACGAACACATTCCATCAACACGTGAAGGACATCGCCTTAATGAAATTTCGTTCAACTAGAATCAAACAACTCTATTGGTGGGTTTGACATATACGCATAGCTTAGCTACCACATCCGTTTCTAGTGGAAAGGCATCCTAATGCTGCCATGATGGGCGTAATAAAGCAGATATACGCGGTGTTCCAGTTTTAATTTTAAAAGTGGCAATGTATCGGTGATAGACTTTAGACAAATACTTGTATATACATATCGCACCTTTAATCATAAAAAGGAATAACTCAAAATTTACGTTTTTCGGGTTTTTGTCATAAAATGAAATAACTACACAAGGCCCATCCGTTCAGTTTAAGTCTCGATACGATGAAAATGAAGGAAATACGAGACAGTCCTTATTTATGAAATTTTAAAGTCGTATAAGCAAACACGTCAGACTTTGCGTTTTCCGGCAAAATTGAAATTTTGAGTTACTTATTTTTGTGATAAAGGTGGGATATGTTCTGTCGGTGCGTCGCGTAAATGGTGAATGTCCATAGCAACCCCCGACCAACTTGTCAATGGTTTTGTCTATGGTCGTACTAAATCCATAGACAAGTCAGTCTGACGCTACCCTGTAACTGAGATATTTGTGCGAGGGAGTTTATTTTTAATAAATATCATGTGGAACGTGTGGGACGGACTAGATACAAGTCTAAATTATTTGCACCGTATAGTTACTCAAATACTTTGTGATAAATGTAGAAAAAGCTTTTACGTAGAAAAATCATGCACCCGTTGGCACTGTTTCTTAATAATAGCAACTTATTGCAAGTTGTAATTTTAGACATACTTCTGTAAACACACTGAAATTACATTTAAATGAGAAATCACTCCGAATTCGTAGCACTGGTTTTAAATTAAACACAGCTTACTAATTACATGTAAGAAACGTTTAAAACATATCTTTAGGACCAATAATAATAATACACACCATTTATGGTCATAACAAAACTACACTTATTTTTAAGAATTAGATTATGTCAAACAATATACACACTTATGGTAATGGTTTAATTTCCAATTTTCAAAGTTACAGTAACATCATTTAACATATTGGAAATTTGTAAATACATAACAAGAACAATAATGACAGTACGATAATTTAAAATTACAAAAACCGACCCTCGCAGCGATTCGAAAGGAAAGGTTATTTTTTTAAACTGCGCTTAAACTAATAAAGCTTTCATTTTACGACGAGTAAATACCTTACAATGAGATTCAATATACACAAAAACATATTTATAGGGCTAAAAGATCCTCACATCCATGCGTCGCTGCAAGTTCAATCGCGTGATAACTTTGGAGATCCTGCGTATTAGTCATTTTGTAGAAAACAATGTATAAGACGCCATGGTCTAAGATACGAAGTAGGGTCGACCTTCACCCGTCCGTTTAATGACTGAAACCTATTTTATATCAAATTTGGTGTGTTGAAAAACATATCGTGACTGGGTTGGCTAAAAAAATCCTGACGAAACTTATTTTTAATTTAAAGTTCAAAAATGTTCAGTACGAGAATGTATGAAAATGTACGTATTTTCTTAAAAAATAGCCTTTTCCTCCAGTTTGTCATATTTCATATTCTTGACACTATCACATAGCGTAATAATAAAAACACATACTGTATTATTACGAAAAAAAATGGTTATTTTTACAGAAAAAACACATACTATATTATGATGCTTTCAGATCGTGTAGCTTATATGGAAATTTTACTTTTACACTTTGCAAAATAATTATGTATGACAAACTGGAGGAAAGGGTTCATTTTTAAGAAAATTCATCTTTTTTCATACATTCTCGTACTAGACATTTTTGAACTTTAAATTTAAAGTAGTCTGGCCAGGATTTTTCTAGCCAACCCACTCACGATATATTTTTTAACATACTAAATTTGATATAAAACAGATTTCATTCATTAAACGGATGAGTGAAGGTCGGTCCTAGTTCGTATCTCCTACTACCACAAATATATATTATCGCAGTTAGTTATATAAATTGACAGAATTGAGCTACGTCCTACACAATGATCTGTTAAATGTGGTTAAAACAGGTAATTACAATTTGTGCTAATGTGTTTTTTTTATCTTATTGTATTAATATTTGGCAGGTTTCAAGTCTGTTTAAATTTACACGATTAAAACTATTATACATCTACGAATAAACTAAAACTATAGCAGATAACCAAAGATACAGTGGGTGTATACTTTATTAGAAATTAATTATCACTTGCTTTACGGTGAAGGAAAACATCGCGAGGGATTATATTTATATAATTCGTAATTAAATACAATAACATAATTTCAAACTAAAAAAAACGCAAATAACTCATTTGATTAAAAATAAATACAAGTAATCGTCAAGAAGTAAATAAAGATTTTCGGGATTTTCTTTTAATAACAAGTATCCACCCACCAGACCTTGCTGCACATTCCTTACAATAATTGGTGTTCACCTTACAGTTTCATTACAGCTAAGCTTAGTTTTATTATAACTAAGCACTGAACTCCTAGAGCGCTAAGCATAGATATTGAGTAAAAACATTTATATGTTATTATACAAATCTATAGATTTCATAGTATCCATACTTGTACATACTTGTACAAGTTCCAACTTGAGAATAAATTAAGTTAAGTAGTGCTGTTAAAAATAAAATTGCCACATAAAAATTAGTAATATTTCATATACCTAGCTTCACGCTCCACGCTTACGACTATCAACATTACCCTATGTTTATTTTTGGATACCTAGTGGATAATAATAAGAAAAATAAATTAACACACTGCCGTAATCAATTTATACAAACACTGTCGATTAAACCTGACCTATAACGAGTTATTCTGGTATTGAATGTAACGCGATCAACATAACAATGCGCACAAACGGACAAACGTTATACTTGAACGTAACATCAACTTCATTAGACTATGCATACACACGTGCCACATGCTCCTCGTATTCCGAAATCTTTATTAAAGTGACCCGAATGTACGATCCGACCGACTTACTCCAGTCAAACTTAAGAATGGATTATAATAGAATCGGTCATTGTAAAACCACTTAGTCACTTTTTTTCAACGTGACATTTTGGCTGAAAACGCTTCCTTAAAGGGAGATGAGTATTCTGGCTATTAACTTTACTATTATTGTTAAGAGAGATGACACTTTAATCTTTTAAAACGCGAATACTTAAATTTAAGCTAAAAAAAATCCTTTAAAAATCTAATTATACGACTTCTTTTTTTTTATAATTATATTAATGTAGCATGCAGTCCACCCGATGACAAGTGGTCAATGCCGCCCATGCAATTCTATAATCAACCCCAGAGAAGATCAGTCTTACTTCAAGTTGGCCACAGATGCGTTACTACCCCTGAGGACTAAGTTACAAGGGCTCGGATAAGTATG
>DWNM01000470.1:0-10791 GCA_018250375.1 Narcosius parisi helen
TTGCGTACTTTTAAAGATTTAAGCATACAAAGGGATATAGGGACAGAGAACGCTACTTTATTTTATACTATGTAGTGTTATATACTTTAACCTTTTTTTGATCTAAGCCTAGAATGTCAAGAGTCCACATTTTTATGTTTTGTTAAACTACCTATAGTTTTTTTTTCTTTTTGGACAGGCAAACCTCTTTAATATTGAATTGGTACAAAATTCATCAAATCTAATTCAACAATAACTTAGTTGTCGTTAAACAATCCAATGACTTTGGATTAGATCTGTGCGTTTATGTACCTATTTATAAATATTTATGTGAGCTACATGACATTATCAACAAAGTTGATCAGGGCTAAGACTGTTTAAGGAGTTTAATGTCGCTGCACTTACCAGCAAATAAAATATGGTATACGTCTAGATTATTGGAACAAAACTTAAGATATCCCTAAAACTTAAGATAACTTCTAATCGATACCGCCGTGACGTTCGAACTTGTACTCCGGATCTTGCCAATCCAGAGTCTAGACAAATAACCTGTATACAATATCGTTGGCGAGTGCAGCTGTTACCTGTAAACCCCAGTGCTGATAATAGTGACGAGCGCGGAGGGCGGCGAGGGTGCGGAAGGCGAGTCGGGGCGCGCGCGCGCGGCACAGGCCGTGCAGCGCGGCGCGCGCCTGCGCAGGAAGCTGCAGCGTCGCCTCACGCGCCAAGCGCTCGCTGAGGCCAAGGCCATCAAGGAGCAGATACACGTGCTCGCGTATGTTGCTGAACTGGTTAGTACTAGTAGTATTATACTAGTAGTAGTAGCTTGCACAAATTGCCGTTGGAGACCATGTTAATGAGACGTTTGGAGAGCATTTGCTAGCAAATCATAAAAATATGAGGTCTTAATGACGGTAGTCGGCAATATAGTTTTTGTGGATTGTTTCGTGTCTTTTTACTCAAATTCCGCTATTTCCCACTTTTATCTTTTTACCTTTTTTATAAGATAGATTCAAACAAACATGGAGTGCAGCTAACGGTAAGTGGCCATTAGCGCCCATGGACATCTATAATCAACCTCAGATTAGCATCTTACCTGAGATAGGCCACAGAAGTGTTTCTCGTGTTACAACTCTTTAGGACTAAGTTCCAACACTTCGAATAAGTATGTCTCCCTTACCATACCCTTCAATCCGGAGTACAGCGCTTAACACGGCTGTTAATAATCAGAAATAAGTATGTCGTAAAATAAACTAAAATTATAAAATTTAAATATAAATAATAATAAATTTATATTTATAGAATAAACACGTCACTCAAAACTCCATCATGTGGCATAGTGCCCAGAACGCTGGCAGCGTTTCCTCGCTACGCTATCATAATTATAAAAAATAAAAATGTTAATTACAGCGTTTAAGAAATATCGAAAGCCCCGAAGTATCGAAATGATCTGTTGAGTTAATTATTTTCATCACAATATTTCGATGTTATAGATTGCAACAGATCCTGCTCTTGCATGGAGGAAGGCTAAGGAGCTCTACAGTAGCCTGAGTCAGCCGGAGCCCGAGAACCAAGCCAGACCCGCCACTCTTGAGGAGCTGGTCGTTTTGTTGTCCAGGGAGACCGCAAGAAAAGTTGTACATCTTGTCAACTACACACATACTGATCTGCCTAAGTATGTTTATAGTATGGTTACATGTGTGCAATGTATGTGTTAATTAAATTTTACCGAATTAAACGTATCTAGGTGTACAAGACAAAAAAACTGCAAACGACGAACTCTCTTTTTCCTTTGGGAAGCCGGTTAAAATATTTCTCATCTGAACACGTTTTTTTGTTTTTGGTGTTAAATTATCATTGATTCTCGATGATATCTACTATCTGGTCCAGTACCAGAATCAATTTTTAAAAGAATATAACTTGTTTATAGTATAATTTCTAAATTTCTAATTATAGTTTTTAACAATTTGATATCACCGTTTTAAAACCGTCCTTTATAGTTCTCTTTAGGCCGTTTGTCCACCGCCGCCGTTACCAGGCCGTCACCGAGAACGACATGACGGCGCCGAAGTAGCGGTACATACATTTACTATAGCCGCGTATCCACTGCACGTCCGTCACCTCATATTAAAGTTGGCCCGAAATAATCTCGTTCTCGGTGACGACGGCGGTGGACATATGGCCTTAGCGTTGTTAATTAGGTGTTTTATAATGAAATTCTAAATTTGAAACCACAAGAATACAGCTCAAACAATTGTTTTTTTTATCAATTTGACTTTAGCGAATTAATCAAATTTAACGAATCAGTTTGACGGCAGTTAGGTAGATAGGTGGTGGAGGTCTGGTCTGTCATATAGATATTTAAATGTGACAGTTCAATTTCTGTTTTCCGCTTTGCATCTCCGTTTTCTTGACCTTTTGTGTCTATAGCACTTGTACACAAGCCGTTAGCATTATAAATTTGTTGATCGCATCGACTGTTCTAATCGTTAATATTAGAACAAAGTTTTATCTTAATATTTTTTTTATCAATCGCAGGAACGTGCGTGACGGCGTGTCTCTGGTGTCGCGGCACCTGTCGGCGGCGGCCGACGCGCTGCTCAAGGTACAGCGCCCTCCGCAGGCTTTTGCAACGCCCTCTCTTAACACACCTTAGCATCTTGGCCACCAGCCTCGATAGCCAGACTTGTCCTCCTCCTGTTATTGTGGCATGATTGATTGTTTTTCGATTGGAAGCTTTTTGTGGTTCTGGGGTTTCATATGTAGCATTTTTCATGACGTTCCGTAACATTAACACTTCTTCCTTTTCAACCCTTCCTTCCTTCTATTCCTTTTATTCCGGGTTACAAATATAAAAAAAAGAAAAACAATCTGAGGAGTTTGAGGTGCAAATCCCAGGCACGCACATCTAATTTTTCAGGATACTTTGATTATATTGTGGAAATTAGAAGTTGATTATTATCACTTACTAATAACGATGAAGGAAAACATTGTGAGGAAACCTACTCCCTTAAGAGTTCCAATTCGCACCAATTCGCACTAGGTTAGCGCGATGGACTATGGTCTAAATCCTTCTTATTGTAAGAGAGCCAGAGCGGGACAAATATAGACATTATATGTATTAACAGCGACGAGACTGGTAGCGTAGAGAAGAGTGAGACAATAAGAGATCCATGTAAACAGTAATAAATAAATAATAAGTCTATGTTATGCCCAGATCCTCCCAGTGGAGGCAGCGCTCTCGGAGGTGCGCGGCTGGCGCGGCAAGCTGGAGGCGCTGCTGCAGCAGCTGCAGGCCACCTCTAAGGTCTATCTGGTAAGGACTTTCGGAATCTCATTTAAAGAAATTTGGGTTATATTAAATAATATAATTATCATCACTAATAGCGGAAACTACAGAACTAATAATAATAGTTGAGCTACGAACACATGCTCGTCAGGTTATTTGAGAATTTAATAGCTAATCAGATTATTTGTTGCTAAATAAATTAATAAAACTGTACTAATATAGAAGCAGGAATAAACACATGAGTACTAAATATAACAAAGTCGTTTCTACACAATATGTTTTAATTGATTTCGTTTAAAAAATTATATATAAAACTTAGTTGAATCAAATTTGTCATCTGAAATGGCGCGACATTCACTTTAGTTCACATAATACATAAATACTGCCATTTTGGATTACAATATTTTAACTTAATATTAAAATTTATACCTACTTATTATTACATTTTAGGAACAACTGGCCATCTTCCTAGCGGGAAACGAAGAGCGAGAAAAAATTGCGCCGCGCTCAGCGTTCGAACAGCACGATGATTTGGCGGCAATCAATGGCGTCAACTGAGCTACAGATAACGAATGAATATAGTTATTAAAATATATTATGCTAGTGTTGCTATACCTAATAACAAATATGCGAATAATATTTTATTTACCGATACATCGTTGCATTTTCATATACTGCAAGCGTATTATTGTAAACTATAATATCAGTGGAAAGTGTGTGAAATGCTTATTTTTGGATACCAAGATTTCATTCGTTCCAAGTAAAAAAATGTTTATTTTATGGATAAATAATCATGCACGTGTATTGCACGATGAAATTATTTGTATTTTTTAATTGGTAACCATCTTATAATACTTTATAAGATTCGAAATATGTTAATCACGAAATTAATAAGTTTCATAAATAATAAGAAATATCTAATGATTTGAATGGAAATTATATTGAAATTATAATTTATAACATTATGGGTTTTATATTATAACATAAAAAAATCTAATAAAATTATCAAATATGAATAAGAGTTTCATTAAAAAATGCGTGTTATTAAATACTTATTTACAGCGTCCTAAATAAGTTAAAAACTACAAAAATCAATTACTGTGAAGTCTGTGAATATTTATGGGGGCTATTTATATATCTGGCTTCCATAAAGCCAGATATATAAATAGCCCCCATAAATATTTACATAGGTCATACCCATGACCCCATAGGTCAATTTTCATAAAAACTAAACGCTATAATTCGATTTGTTATGTTACAAAGTCATTATATATTGTAAGGGAAAAAGCCCAATTTCAAGAAAATAGTATGTTTTCATAATTTTTTAACGGTCCTTACGACTTAACGGTCTCGATATGGTCTCGATCGTATGTCCATTTACTAACTCTTTCCCGCGGCTCCGTGAGCTTAGTTTACCACAATAACAAAAGTATCCTACATGTTAACCCAGGTCATAAACTGTGCGTGTGCCAAATATCATCCCAATCCAGTAGTTTTTACGCGTAATAAACATACACCCATCGTCACAAACTTTCGGCTTTATAATATTAGTAAGAAATAAGATTTGCATAGTTAGACAAAACACGATGTTTTAAATATTATACCTTTTATAGAAGATGATACCTACCTACTGCTACCTACCATGTACCTACCGCTACTGATACTGTACGTACTGTACGTAGATTGATAAAAACAGTTACAGTACAAAAACAGGTTCTATGTTAAATATCTCCCTTATACTTATTATAATCTTTGACAGTTTTGACGTCGCTGTCGAAATTCTTGTTTAATGGAAAATACTGGAAATATTTACCGTTTTGCTTTAATTACATTTGTTTGATCAAATGTTTATTGATTTTAATGATTAATAATAATGACGAATCCCATACAAGTTATGAAAGAAAAATCTGCACGAGCATACTACGTGAGTGATATAAATGCTATCACTTATGTTAATTTATTTTATAGTAAATTAACATATTAGATCCATGGACACATGATGGGAGAACTGCACAGTACTAAATCGAATTGCAATATTTACTGTAAAGTATCCCCAGAATCTGTATTAATATATATTTTTTGCTATATTTAATACATACTAATAGTAATATTTACTATATTAATCATATATTAATAATACTCTTGTCTCTTGCCTCTATACAGAAAGTATTGCAATGGAGTATGTTCGACGCGTTCAGCCGTTCACCTGTAGTGTGCGCGAGTCTTTAAACAATTCATCGATGATTACATTTTTTCAGTTGAATATTTTTTTAGGAGAAAAATAATTACTGTGAAGAACTGGGCCTATCTCAAGTTCAGGAAGAACAAGAACGTGTAATAAAATGGCGCCCACAAAATACTCTGTGGCTTTTGGTAGCTGCATTATTGATTTGGTTGTTAACGTATATTGTTGTTATCACCCTCAGTTTATGCTTTGATCTCAGCGTTCGTTCTTTGTCCAGTTTTGGCGGATTTTTCCAGTGGCAAAATGGATCGTTAATATACAGCAATGAGAAACCGATGTTTATATTCGCATATTAATTTGTTATGGTCCTAAGTTAATTGATAATATCCAGTATTGTCCAGCGTTTTATTGCAACTAATGTTTTTTATTAATAAAGTAAATGGAAATAATGTATTTTTATTTATAAATCTAACAATGCAAGCGGCCCTTTATAGTGAAATATGGTTGTAACACAGTAGCACAAAAGCGTGATCGAAGGCATACAAATACTCTACTACAATAGCGCAATAGGCGCATCTAATAACCAAGTCAATCACCCCTTTACAAGCTTTTAATTATTTCATTCTCATCAGATTGTTTATAAATAAACTACAAATACAAATTATCTTAGTAAAAAACAAAAGTAACTATATTAATTGTACTTATAATTTTAAATTAATCAAACTTGAGGAAATTAACTCCTTTGGTTAAAGAACGATAATTGTTATGGTTGTTTAAAATATATTGGTCGGTTATTTGTGCGTGTGGCAAAGCCGCCAAAATTGAATAGATTGTTTGATCAGATACAGGAATCATTATTCAGTACTATAGAATCGCATCGCTAATCGATAATTTAGTATCGATATTTCTATTTTGGAATATCGCCGCACCCACAGACAAGTTTGCCTGTTACTGTTCGGTTATTGACGTAAAAGACACTTTATTTTGACATTTGTGACATTATCTGTAGTTTGATGCTACGATATGATACGAGAAAGTGAAACTGAAGCGAAGTAAAAGAACGTATAATACGATATTAAGTTGGGGATTTTTGTAATTATCTATATGAATATGCTTCATAGCTAATAAATATATATTAGTCTGAACCAAGGTCAGATCTATTGCTTCAAAAGACAAAAGTAAGCAGGCACTATGCCTTCCATCGATGTGATGGGTCCTCCGGGGCAGCACGACCTGCCGCCGGAGGAACCCCAACCGCCGCCGGCGCCCGTCATCGGCATCATCTATCCTCCACCTGAAGTGAGGAGTATCCTTTTACATAAACATCAAGATTCAACATAACCTATAAATGTTGGAAAAAATGACGCTCAAATTTACGATACGAAATACAGCGAAGAGAAGTAAAAAGTTAAGTATTTTTTACTTATTTTTAACCGATTTTCCAAAGAAATGGTTTATATGTTCGTCGTGTATATTTTTTTTATTTATTTATGTATGTCCAGCGATTTTTTCGCGATGCTGGACCGATGGAAATGACTCGAACGTCATTGTATGCGGCTAGTTTTCATTAATATGAATAGTACGCTGATTGTATACGTGTCTTATCTGTTTCGTTTAGATGTTTTATTGTCATAAATAAATAAATAATGTTAGCATTACCAAAAATACTGACTTTCACAGTCAGTATTTTGTGTATATGAAATCTCTTTGAAACAGTTCGTAATAAATTACTTAAAAAGAAAAATGTAACAATGACATTGTCATTCGATTGGCAATGGTGGGCCGATCTGACTTATTGGTAAATAATAAATTGTAAAAGTAAGATTCTGAAGAATAAACAGTTGTGACTATTTATGAACGTCTTATTTGGAATCCCAAGCAGAAACTATTAATAATATGGGCATTTTTGAACTGGTGGAACGCAAACTTATTTTAATGGTGCTTTCATACAGTGATATAGGCTATCTATTACAGGTACAGTTTTACAGATTATCTAGAGTGTAAGAAACAGTTCATATTCCATGCAACGCGTTTCTTGATCGTGGGCTAATTTAAACGATTTAAAGTTTACTCATTTTGAGACCCATTCCCAGCTATGCCGATGCCCATAGCTAAATAATTTATTATAACGTTTAATACACCAATAATTGTTATCCCCAATAACGAGTTATTTTTGTGGCCCTAAACAAAAATGTGTAGATGTCACGTAGGTCGAAATAATGATACAGCCCGTGACATACTTTGCTTTGTGACAATTTTTGTCGCGAAGGGCTACTCTCGTACCCCACGATGACTCTGCGGCCGCTCGTTACTGTCTCCCTGTCTTACCTGACGCAATGGTTCGCCCCGTGGTTCCACTAATGACGACACATTTTTACGATGCTCTATAATTTATATAAACACTGGAATTGTTTTTATTTACGAGTGGCCCGTAAAATCATTCCTAATTTCCTGGCCGTTTATTTTCAGCTGTTGCTACGCAAAAAGCCTGTGTATTTGCTGTTTGTATTGTGCTAGGAAATGTGCATATGATGTAAATAGACTTTTTACTTTGCACCACTATTCATCCTAGTTCATTGTTCTTCGAAATTGCTCCGCGCTGAGAGTAGCGCTATGGTTCTGGCCGTTTTGCGGCGTTTGTTGTAACTAACAGTACATGCCTTACCAATCTAAAAGGATTTTCAATATTTTTTCATTTTATAGGAAGCGGACTATTGTTTGCTGTATTCTAAAAGCGTTTTTAATCTCTCACTCGAATGTGAATTATATTGTATATTTTTATTGACATGCACATATTATCACTTATCATTGTTTCGTTAGTCTCTATTGAAGCGCTAACCACGGTTCGATTTTAACGATAATATCTGCGTCGACAAATAGATCGCCGATAAAATGATAAAGTGTGTTTAGCTTGTAGTTGTTTACTCGACGGCGGTAAAAGGTTTGCGAGTCCCTCGCGGCGCGGGCTCGCTTGTTTTCATTTCGTTATTTACTTTTAATTTGGCAGCAAGCGGATGATGCGGCGGGCGGGCTGTGTCGTGTGAATAATTGACCCGATATACTGGCCAGTGGCTGTCTGTGCGTCGTAGACGCGTCCGCCGTATTCGCTGGAATGCATCTTGCCTGTGACCACTGAATTTTAGGTTACTTATTTATTTTAGACGAGATCGTGACTTATGGTGAATATGATCAGATTGGTTTCCATTGCTACAGACACACGCTTTCTACACTCACAGCTCCCCACACTAGGATTCCCTGTGTCGTGGTTACCATGGACACACACAGAGACAAACACAAACATCCAGACCCAGAACAGAAATCTAAATTCAGCGTTTAGATAACTGTCTGACCTGGTATCGAACCCGGAACCCTCTGCGCGTTAGGCCGGTATCGTGACCGCTCCGCCACGCGGGTCGTCAAGGAAAATTAGAAAGTATATTATTATAAATTATTTTATAAAAAATATATATTTCACGTCTTTAAAAATATAATATTCTCGAATCATTTCATTCAAGCTTCTAATGAAAGAGAAATGATCACCTATCTATTTAATAAAGTATTCTTATTAATGTTAACTTAAGTTCAGCTTAAGTTAGATTAAGTTATGATGGGACCGATATTATTTTAAAGGTCGAGAGCAATCTCCGCATGCAAAAAAAAAAATCTCGCAGTGTACCAGTATTGTGCATTCCAACAATCTGCTTTGGAATTTGATACCGCAAATGAAACCTTGGCAAGATTTCATTCACAGCGACAACGATACTGGTGCGGGGCTGCTGCATAATTCTACACGATTGCACTCTCGCTGCACAATCTATCTGCATTCGAGGAGTTTACACGTTAATGCAACCCGTACCTACCAACGCGTCGATGACGAATCGATATTGTGCAATCGATTTGTAATTAATTGGTCTTAAAGAGATTAATGACTCATTTATTGAATAATTCTTTTGAAACCGTTTGCGAAAGTCATTCGTTTATTAGACTAAACGGAAGTAAAAAATTAGGATGCAAGAATAACAGAATCAATTTAAAGAAACTTTTGCTTTAAACAGTTAACGGGGTACGTATCGACGGAACTCGCAAAATTTATTACATATTTATAAACAGAAGAAAACCAAAGGAATAAGTTCATTTATAATGCTTCACTTGACACCACGGTGACGAGAAAGTTAATTATGTTTAGAAGAATGGCAGACAGCCGCGACAGACTTCCCTAAATCCTTTCAGTGCTGCAATAATTGATGAGATGTATCGCACCTTGAATGTTTCGTTATCTACGGACGGACCTCTTTCAAAATTATTAAAAAAAATCAAATTAATTATTACAGACGCGATCAGTTTTATCTTATGAATCTTTATTAAGGTATAGTAAAATCATAACGATATAAATTATGTAACCACGAGAATAACGAAAACCCGCTTTGCCCGCATAGTTCCCGTTCTCATGGGATTTCAGGGATAAAAACTATCCCATGTCCTTTCTCGAACTATCTTTGTACAAAATTTCATCCAAATTGGTTCAGTGGTTTAGGCGTGACGGAGAGACAGACAGATGGAGTTACTTTCGCGTTTATAATATTAATAGGGATTTATTTACAAAAAAAAAAAGTGTAAATAAAACTACAAACACCATAGGTATTTTGTATTCCTATGATACAAGAAAATCCTACTTAAAATGGCTTAGTGTTTGTCGTTAAATTTAGTTACGGCACAGTACTAACCTAGTTAGTGACAAGTGAGATGTGGCATTAGCAGCAAGGATTACTGATGCGATACGTGTTCGAAATCTGTTCAAACACTATTTTAATATTATTCTATTAACTATTCCACAAGTTTGTGGTACACGGGCTGCATGTTTGTTTCTATGTTTATTTTGACACATAGAATATTTTTGTTTTCGAAAACTTTTATAGTATTTAAATGCCTGTATTGAACATATTGCCTGTGTAGAAAACACAAGGACAATTTGTCGATATTGACAAAATGCTCGAAGGACCAAACAATTGTAGAAAACACAGCTACTTCGGTTCCAAAATATATTTTATTCTCAGTTACAACGTTTTACTACGGAAAAATCTACCACTGTCTGTCACAAATTTTCTTAGTTCTCAATTCAATATTATTGTCTTTCATGTGAAAAAAATATTATGTGCCGGTATTGTAAAAAAAAAAGTATATAATAATATTATAATAAAAAACACTATGCATTATACATTGGTCGCCTACAGCCTGTATACATTTTGAACTTTGTCGTTTCTGAATTCCACCTTTTCGCCGCTATACAAAAGATCACCTTAATAAACGCGATTATAACGATACACGAATATTCATTTGA
>DWNM01000471.1:0-10787 GCA_018250375.1 Narcosius parisi helen
TTAGAATCCTTTCAACATATTTTTTTCACTAAAATAATTTATTATTTGATTCTTTAATACTGTCATCATGCCTATTAGCTAATTACATTACAATACTGTCTCGGTGTCGTACATCACATTTAATATTGAAGACCATCCGATGCGACATTATAAGTTAAGGTATTATCATTACTAGTAAATGCGTCGGTACGAGTACTTGTCTCATCAATGTCATGCAACGAAAAGTGAATTCACGCATTATATTGTCAATTGCGTAATAAAGAAATTGAATGGACCGTATATTTTCCTTTGGTTAAGAAGTATTTCGTTTCTATTTTCATATCTATTCTATGTTTCCGCCATGAAACGTTTATATAAACGTTGTAGTAAAGCAGACTGATCACGATGTTTAAGTCAATTGCTTAATAAATGCTTGTTTGTTTCGTATTTTTGTATTTTGAAGTATGTTTGTGAGAAATGTATGGAACTATAATTATGACATATTTAAACTCTGTGTGTAAAGTCTGATACGTTGGTATTCTACGCTCTTTCCTTTTTTTATATTCAACTAAATGTAACTGTCAAAACGAGTGTATCTTTTTCGCGTGTCTTTTTATCGCTGTCGGTGAGACGCTGCGTAAAAGTAAAGGTGGTATCATCGTGTTTCGGTAATACTGTACCTTTTATAAGTCGTGTTAAGTTGTTGTAATGATACATCATTATTTTAAAGGTGAACTTTACAACGCATCATTGCAGGGCTTATTAAGTGCTATGGGGTTTATTGATGGTAATGATACCACATTTTTATGACTTGAACGTGGTAAAAATGACAGATGAACTGATAAAAATACAATGACAAATATCTAATAATTTTCGATGCATTTAATATTATTTTACCAGGATATTCTTATCTTACACACGCAATCTATGTTAGGTCTGTCAAAAATGATGGTTTAATCCCGTGGACTCCGTTGGAACACCTCAAGTATAGAGATACTTGAGGTGTTCTGATATGGTAAGGATCTGGATATGGTAAGACAGAGGTCTTACCATATCCAGATCCTTCGAACCTGAACACAGCAGCACCGAACATTGGCTTACACCATAACCTTCGTAAAGAATTTATAAAATTGAATGACATTTGTTAATACTATTAAATATTAAAAGCTACTAAAGTTTAGGGTGGTGGAACCTTCGGCGGTTCAAATTTTTGGCGGTTGACACCATCATCACTTTCAACGACACCTATACCGGCTATTCTCAAATGTCTCGTGTAACACGTTAAACTTATTTGGGAGTGTTCACAAATGTCCATTGGGTGGACTCTAAATTAATTTAGTACTTAGATGTCGTAGAAAAATCATTTTGATTTCTATTCCGTGCGACCGTGCAGTTTGATAAATTCACCCAAGTTTATCAAATCTAATGAGATTGTAGAACCATCAATCTCCGTAGCCGATGATTCTTTTCTCGGGTGACAAAAGATCCTGGGGCCCTCAGTCCTGGCATCAATCTGTCTGATTACAGACTAATGGTGCTTCGGCACCTGTGGAGCTACTTGTTGCGTTGCTGAACCCTAATTGATTGTTCCGGAGTTGTAGGTTCCGTTTAAGTTTTATACAAAAAATATGATTACGTGTAATATTAAGGTTTAATTTCAGTTATTTAGTATATTATCATTTAATGCTTCGTTTTTGTGACTAATATTATAAACATGAATATCTATGAAAATGGATGTATATTTATTACTCTTTTACGAAAAAACTATTGGTCGAATTTCAATAGTAAATTTAGCATATACATAGATAAGTATCGTGGTAAACGAGGCACACGAAGACGGTGCCGCTGGCAAAAACTAATAATTTATATGAATATTAATTATCAGTATTATTTATCTTTTTGGCAAATAATGTCGTCATTCTAATAGCTATCTAAACGTTTAACTAATTTCGACAGTGTTTAATTTTTTTATTATATTTTAGAAATAAATACTTCTTTTTGTTGAAGGTTCGAACGCTACATTTTATTCGACATTAACAATATCCCGACAAAATTTTATAGAACTCTTTGCCTGTGAATTTTCGAAACTCCCAGGCTCCCCAACCCATAATCCTGCAGCATCCGCCATCTTGGTACATCGCGCAACACCGTCAAGGTGTTGTCCGCACAATTTATGACGCCATTACGAGTCTAGCACGGACGCCGGGCACGTGTCCCATCGCTAGCTAGTAACGTTGAGAGAAGAAGTTAAGATTGAATACAGGGAATGAAGGAAATTAGTTTAAGTGTACAATTAGACAGATATTTTTTTATATAATAGGATGTGATTCTTTGAATTTTTAATGCATGTTAAAATTGGAATTAATTGGGTTATAGATTCATACTAGCTTCTCCCGCGGCTCCACCTACGTGGGCTTAGTCTACCACATTAGATAGGATACTTGTTAAAGTATCCTATATGTTAATCCAGGTTATAACCTATGCGTGTGCCAAATTTCATCCAAATTTGATTAGTAGTTTATACGTGAAAGAGGTACAAACATCCATCCATCCATCGTCACAAATTTTTGGATTTTAATATTAGTAGGATAGTAGAATACGATGTGGTACTTTAATAAAATGATCTGAGTCAAATCAAAATGTAATAACAGGGTATTTGTCTACATTTTTGCCTCCCGCAATGGAGGTGTGGGGTTTGAATTTCTAACCATCCTTTTCTTCACCATCGAGATGTGATTATTAATTTCTCATACGTATATAATTTTGAAAAATCAGATATCGGGGATTCGAACTTCGGACCCTCAAATTGAGAGGACGAATTTCATAACACTAGTGGTTTATACTGCTTCTTTTAAATCACACCGCATTCGTTGATTCTGTTTTTTCTATCCTTTAAAATCATGAGAAGCCATGTTCTGAGTCCAATCACCGTTTAGATTTTGACCAACCGGAGTGGCAAGGATATAGCCACAGCAATAAACATTGAAACTTAAGGACCAAATTACTAATTTCCAGGCGAAGCTAGCCATTAAATATCTAATAAGAGTGCACTTAATAAGTGAAGTGTAATGGAATCCCTCGTTGGGTGATTGCGGCGATTCACGCGCAATTTATAGTCGTAAACGCGCAGGGAGCGTCGGATGCGCGTACGCATCGATAGTGCTATTATCTTGCGCGCTTGTTTGAGGCTGGCGTTTGGGAGTTACTTTTCCTGGATATGCCGTATTTAATTAAAGAGGAACTAAGTTTGAATGTGATTTTTAACTGTAAAATAATGGTTCAATAACCCTTTCATACATATTACTGTTTTACTTGTGGTATCGCTTTCAACACTGAGTTACTTCCTAATAACACTTCCATTCTCAGTACGAGTAGTAGATCTTACTTAATAGATCTTGTTGGTCCTAACCGTGTATATCTAGAGAATTCGGTAGCTAAATCCACTAAAACATTACTAAGAGGTGAGAAATATTTAACTGTCGATCCTACGTATGAAAAACGTTTTGCTCGACACATCCTTCTTCCGTCTTATCAAGCACCACCAAAATATTTTTTAAATTTAAATATTAATTAACTTGTTGATTTAAAGGTATTCTTCTTAAATTGTGGATTAATGATTTTCCTATCTATTTCTCTAATTCTACTTATCAAAGCGTATTGTTGTGTGATCCAGTCTTAGGTATTATCTTTGTTATCTAAACTGCATTTCTAGGCGTTGGAGTAGCTTCTCCTATCTCAACTGTTCATTCCATTTATCAAAAGCATTTTGCTGACCCCTTGTTAAGGCGTCACTAGGTTCTATAGCTGCGTTGAGCGCAGACACTGGCGTCTTATCGTTAATTACCGTTCGCTGGTTCGATTACCGTGATTTACCGGCACCTGTGGATACCCGTGTTCCAGGATATTATTTCGCGGCATTCAATTAGTTGTTATCGGTGTTAGGTTTATGGTCCCTTGGTTGAACTTTAGGATGATAGAGGAAATTCATTATGGGTACTTGATTATTACTTTGTTTCGATAATGTTGAAGTGTTCGATAGTGTAGGTATCCTTATGGGACGGCAGCAAATACTGCAAACTGGCCTACTGTCTACCTGATGTTAAGCAATTGTTGACAACAGTTGTAACTAGTTGCAAAGAAAAAGAAAGTCCCATCTTGATCGATAATAAATGCACACCTCGAAGGTCTACTTTGGAACACCTCATTTAATTTGGTTTTCACATAGATAGCTTCATAAGAAATATTTAAATTCAAGTTTTTAACCTTAGATAGAGATCGTAGTGAGGGTACCTTTCAATAGTTTTGTTTTTATTGTCCTCAATTAAATTTTATGTCATTCTTGTATATTTCCACATATCACAAATTTCATTGACATTTTGTTACATTTAGACTGATTTTTAGACAATGATATATTCTAGATAGCCTACAGACTAGATACTTTTGTAATTATTTGTAGTGTATTCATAATTATCTCGTGGTGGCGTTTTACTGTTCTAACGTCTCTATTTCTCTGAATTCGTAGATAGTACAAAATAGGAGCCTCCAAGTAAATAACGCAGTCCGAGATTGATTGGATCTGCACAGTGGTCCCGAAGGACTTATTGGAGTGCATTCAGCGTCGGTAATTAACTCGTGTTCCAGAGAAGACGATGCGGAACCCTTAGTACGTTTAAATATTCTGATAGTGTAGTCCAGATAAAGAAAATTTAGACTATTCTTGTCTTTAAAGACGATTAAGTGTGAATGTGTTTCATTCTTTTGTATATGAAAGGTGGTAGAACCAGTTTGGTTCTACCGAGAAGGTAACACCATCATACCTATTTCTAGCATGAAGCATGAGGCGACCATCGTAGTCCTCAGAAATGGTAATGCATCTGTGGTCACCTTCACATAAAACCCGTTCTATATGAAGTGGGTTATAGATGTCCATGAGCGGGGAGTATCATTACCATCAGGTGGTATTAATAATAATTGATTAAACTATTTGGTAAACCAGAAATTAGTCCTGAAAAGTACCCGTTTATTTGCGACTGACCTTAGTTAAGAATTCAGTTGTTTTTGTAATTTGTTGGACTACATTAAAATGAGATGTTTACGTAGCCGGGATTCGAATCCTGAAGTTTCTGTTGCAGACCAGTACAGTGATCATAGTTTCACACTGGTTGCTATTATCCAAAATAAACACATTTTGGTATTAAAATAAAATTGAAACAGCAATCAAAACGTGATCAGCGTTAATTTCCGCGTGACGGCGTCCGGGAGACAATGGCCTTTATCTCGGCTCAATGGACGGACGGACGACCGATCAGCTTTAGATTACTTCTGTCTTCAGATCCACCATTGTTGGAGTCGATCGGGTTTCAACTTCAAGTTCCATTCCTGAAGGGCCCTTTGTGGTCGAATTTGTTTTGTTCTTTATTATGTTCGTTCGCCTATTTACCTATGCATTAATTGGACGCTAAGCTAATTCGCGAATTTTGAAACTTTATCATAAATTTATTATTAAGAAGAAAATGTATAAATAAACATTACACACACAAGACAAGGATCGTTTTAGAACTGTCTCCTCCCATAGAAGTCTGTCTGCAATAACTCTGTCTGGAGAATAATTCCGGGCTTGCAATACATCTCTTTGTGAATAGGCCTTAATATCTTTGTTGTACACCCATAACTCGTGTGGACTGTGGGACTAGGCAATACACGTGACTTTGTCTCCGTCTACGTAGTGGTTAAAGGTATCAACCATTCTGCTTATGTAATGTTAAGTAGATAAAATAATATACCTACATTGCCCTACATATGTCCGAACTTTTATCTTCAAAAGTTATAACTCACGGTACGTACGTATTTTTCGCCTTCTCACGCGGACATGGAATAGCTGTCCTTTGTTTTGAAAATGACAACTAAATTTTACCAGTTACTTAATTTTTAGTTCGTTCTTGCGTTTCCAATACTATTCCACGTTCACGCGCTAAGCAGAAAATCGCTACGTGAGGTCAAGCCTAAATTAATCAGAGTGAAATGCTTATAACTGTAAGCACAGAGTATAGGTTACCATACTAGCCAAGTAAGGGATGGTATTTGCACTTGCTTGAAAACGCTACGAAGAATTTGTTAGGCTGATAATGCTGATATGTTTCCACATGAAGTTTTTCTTCTCAATTAAAGCGAGTGATAAATAATTTGTAATATCGATGTTCATTTTGGATTTGAAATATGCTCTTCTTACTTTTTCTTACTCTTTCCACTAGGCACGAGCTATCTATCCTCTAGTGAAGAAAGACTGGATCATACTGCACAACGTCCTCAATGTGGATTGGAGCAAAATTCCCACCATTGGGCATACCCAATACATACGGTCAAAATAATATTAGACGTTGTCTTCCTATTTCTACAACGAACAAAATGGATTAGTTAAACGAACATGCATTAAATGATTACTTAACTTTAATCAATATTATCTACGGTCGAAATGTTGTTTTAAACTATTACGAACTTTACTATATTCACAAAACACTTCAAACTTTTACCACGCATTTTGTACCCCCGAAATACGCTGTTTCTAATTCATTATATTTTGAGTGTGGATTATTGTAGATGAGTTTGGTACACAAGGCTCTCAATCTTAGTCTTCACGGATGGATGCGTTATGTTTTATGCTGTGCATGCACCACCCGTCTCCTCTAAAGGAAGATATGTTTTTGTGTCTCGTATTTACTGAGAGACTGAACCATTTTCCTCCTCGAGAGGGCTATCTGTCCTCTAGAGGAGGAAAATTGTATTTAATGTCCGGTCTTGGTTCACCAGCAGTGGTTTAAAACTCGGTATTTCAATTGAGGAGGATCGAATCCCAAATACGCACCTGTGATTTTTCAAATTTATATGCGTGTTAGAAATTGTCACTTGCTTAAACGGTGAAGGAAAAAAATATGAGGAAACCTATACGTCTAAAATTTCCTAAAAAAAGTTTTCAAGTGGAGCTGTAAAGGGTTGACGACGCCATGGCCAACTCAGATCTATTTGGGGGAGAGCGTATTATTATTTTGTTAATTCAAAAAATAGGATATTTTTTTATTATTTAGAGGCGACTATAATTTATAGTTAATAACGGGCGTAAAACAAACAATTTCCAGCTGTTAAGTTCATTGTTTCATTTATTGGAAGAAATAATCATCATTTGACCATTTTATAGACAGCTGTCTGTCTGCGGCCAGCCCACGTCAGAAAATAAGTTCTAGAAACCCTTCAACTTCCTTATGCATTTATAGGCATTGATCATAAAAGTTAGTACTCTTTGCAAATCAATAATTTCCCGGTTTTATGCTTAATGTGGGTGTGCAGTTATAATAAGTTCCTTTTAAGTAGAGAAATAATGACGTCATCGTTGTTTTTTGTTTAGGTAAAGGTTGCACTACCTTATTATTTTATAACTCTTAAATTTGTCTCCCACTTTGGAGGTCTAGGTTTGAGTCCGTGCCAAGAATTGTGATTATATGCATATTTGGAAGTACGCAAACAAAAAAGGTATTTACTTGGTACAGATTAAAAAAAGGTGCTACGTGGTTTGACTGCGGAGGCATCCCCGTCGCAACTATTTCAGCTTTATAACGATAGTTTCAAGCACTGTTGTGAGCTTATCTGTAGAATATGGTAAGGCATCAGTTACTCGAGGCGTTCTAATATAGACCTCCGAAAACGCAACTGGTGGTGGTGGCGCTGAAATTCTTTATAAAGTAGTGGATTATAAAGTCGATCTGCTCGTAAGTCTTAACATTAGATTACAGTGTTAATAAAGTACAATGTTAGTGTGACTACTTTGTATTTTATAAGTGTAACGCGTATCCTATGCGTCCCTAAGCCCGCATCAAACTACGTCACTGCAAACATTTCGCAGTAGTTGGAAAACGTGTTGCGGCTATAAAGAGATAATGCACCTTCCAGATAATAAATAAGCCCTCATCATTTACATTGTGAGGGAAGACACGGCGCGAGCGGGACGGGTGTCGCTACTCGTATAAAAGAGGGAGATAGGCACATGTTTATGCGCCTCGCCCACGCTGCGCCCGCGCAGTTGTGTGACAGTTTTTTGCAATAAACTTGATGTTAAGTGAAGGTGGACAAGCGTTGTATTTCAATACGCCTGATCCGTTCTATAGGGTATTATCCTCGGAATGCTGGCTTTATTTTACAAATGTCATGCGTGTGATACGATTTTATGTTCCCGTGGGATGGATAGTACTGTTCCCTATATTTAGTTTTCAGAGAAGTTATAAACCTACATTCGGCTATGTATATTTTGTTTCACGACATTAACGGGTTGAGACGAGCCGCAACGTAATAATGAATGATGCTGATGGTTCCGGGTTCAGTCTGATTTCTTCTATGTATAAGTAACAGTAAGGTGACTGACTGAATGTGCCAGAAATCCACACTCAGCCGAAACCACTGAACCTAGGATCCTGAAATTTTGCACTTAGGTACTTTATATAGCGTAAGTGAGAGAGTAAATACGGAATCTTGGAAATTCCACAGCTGTGGATGTAAAATAGGGGATTAAAGTATGAAAATTAGTGTTAGGCTTTCTTGTTAGAAATAACGAAGTACTTATTTCACCGTTTTCGGAAAATGAACCCAAAGTTAGTTGGTATCTAACAGTATGAAAATTGTCATAGGTACATTTATTGCTTATCAGTATCTTATACTGTCTAGTAAAATAATGTCAAATACAGTTCGTAAATGATTTAATTTTAATTTTGATGTTACAAAAACCGGCACGTTAAGAATTAACTTCTTTAAATTCAGGTACGCAGGATTGGTGTAGCGACAAATTTATTTCTAGGTAATCGATTTGGCGAATTCCTAGGTTATCATTTTTTTTTAATTATTTCATTTCATATGCATAATACATGTATAGTTTAATATTCGTTTGGTTTGTTTGTTATTCAAACAGCAAAATAGTTATAAAACGGACATATTTACTAAGTAACATATCATGCACACAAGGAACATGGACGCGTCGCGACGGACATTTAGCAATAAACTGTGTCACTTATCTGAATGGCCGTCTCCGCATTATTATAAAATCAAAACCCTTTGAAATCTCTAAAGAACACAAATAAGATACGCCCACGGTGTGACGCGTGGTCTGAGTGACGAGCGGGGCGTTTAGTTCGGTAGGGTCATTGTGCAAGCGAGCTAAGAAGTACGGAGCTCATTTATGTTTGTACAGTAAGCTTTTTAGTCTTTGCTTATAGAACATTATGACTAAGAGATATGGTACAATCAAAGTTTTATTGTGATATATTTAAACATAGGAGGGTTTTAAAGCCGAAGTAAGGCAAATACATTTATAGGCGTTCCAAGTGAGCTTTCATAAGTAACAAGACATTTATTACGTCAGATGGGACACCAGTCTTGTTTGGGGTTAATTGTAGATATTTAGTGTCCCGTTGCGAGTGAAAATTACTACTAATCAGGTGGACTGGTAATGGTGATTATTCAATTCTAAGTGACATGAAGCTCACCGGATCATTTTATTCCAAATATATTAAACTGTAACAAATAAAGTATTTTATCTATTACCACACTCTTTGTTCTAAATCTTTTTGGGGCACACATAGCAACAATTTAATATTTTGGATGGAGAAAACATTAACTCCAATAACCGCTACAAAACAGACCACATCCTTATCAAGATAAATAAGAAAATGGCTAAGCTGCTTCTGCAAATACCTTGATAGCTCGAAACCCATCACCGGCCATAAAGTTCCATGGACAGAGTCAATGTCAATGCAATGCTAATATCGTCTATACTTTATAGCGGTCTTCAAAGACGCTACTATATTAATCTGAGATTCGTTAAATATTTAACAAAATATAATAATAATAATTTTGAAAATAATTTTGAAAGGAGGTAGAGATAGGATGGTTCCATTGGAGAGGTACCAGAGCAACATCCATTTCTAATGAGAAGATTGTGGATGACCTTGACGGCTGTCGTACGTATGAGCCAACCATCTTAGTCCTCAGGAACTTTATACAACCTGTTCTATATTTTGTTTGAAGGTGTTCTACCACTTTCTGTGGTTCGTCTTCAACATCACCGCTACACCTTTTTCTGCTTAATAATAGCAGTACTAAGCGCTGCTGTATTCTGCTTTAGAATCAACCCTAAATAAGACCCAATTAATTTATTGAAGATTATTTATTATTACAAGATCAAATTAATTTGAGGTTGGTCACAAGCTGCAACGCCTGGTGTAATGCGACAATTTAGATACTCGCGAATAATCCGCCGAGTAACTCTCAGAACAATGATGAGTAGGTACGTAAGAGTACAGTATGAGTATGCATAATCCTTTGACTCGCTCTGAAAAACCTACACCACGCGGAGAATGGATAAGCATCATAGCATAGTTCCGTTTATTCGGTTGTATTCGGCGAGTACCTAAATGTGGTTCAAGACTTTACCATACCCTTCAAACGAGAGCACAGCGCCTAAAACTGCTGTTATGGCTTCTGTCTCTTTCTCGTTCTCCTATAGGTTTCTTATTTGGACACGACAAGGGCTGTTTATTGCTCATAATCTGTATCCTCTAGCCCTTATAGGTAATCCGCAGTAGCCAAGGCACGGAAGGCGCGTCAAATGCAATTACCGTCGTCACATAATGCCATTAGGGAGTTACCGCTAATAACCGATAGATGGCGCGTCGTGACACTACGTGTAACGAGGTCATCCAGAATCTGGAGAGATCTTAATTCTGTTTGTATTGTTAGGCATTTTTAGTTCTATCCGACTGCGGGAGTAA
>DWNM01000472.1:0-10781 GCA_018250375.1 Narcosius parisi helen
CCACCTGGGGGGCGACCGCTACCGCGGGAGCTCCTCGGACTGGCGACCTCCGAGTACATGAAGTACCGAACCACCCACTAAACAGTGGAGCTGGTATTTATCTTTTATGTTTTTTCATTATATTCTAATGTTTTAAATAACATTATACCGGGGGGTATTCGACCACCAGAGAATATGCCCGGGTAAAGAGGGTATCCTCGAGGTCCGAAATTCCCTGCCCACCGCCCTTATCTTGACATTCCCTCAGCGTGTGAGAGATCCGGGGGGTAAGACGTCCCTTGTTCATTCAACTTAGTTTTCAGGGGTAGCAACGCATCTTTGGCCAAACTGAGGTAGAACTCTAATCTTATCTGGGTTTGATTACGGACGTCCATGGGCGGCAGAAGCTACTTACCATCAGGTGGACTGCATGCTCGTTAACTACTCATATATTATAAAAAATAACAACAGTCAATAGAGTAAGAGCCATAATAGAACAGAATAATAAACTTATTTCGGGTCTATACATACCTAAAGTTATTTGGAAGTAATCAAACACTATTGGGAATCGAAACAGAAAGTCCGATATAAAGCCGAGTCTCGACCAACTCTTGAAACTTCTCACGCGTTACAGAAACGACTCGTGGGATTGTCATTCCGCGATCCTCGCGTGTGGAGCGTTTCGATACGCTTCGTATCTCGTGTACACTATAGCTTTAATCTCTACTTACTGTGTACCTACATGTTACCAAAAAGTATCAAGTAGGCACATATAGTACAATAAAAAATTTGGAACATTTTAGGCATCTGTCCATTGAGACTTCCGATAGTAGCTGTGAAAGCAGTAAAGGTTTACAATGTTGCTGCATAAAAAGTAGTGTTAGTAATTTTATTAAATTATTTTTTATCGAAAAGGTTTTATTTATTACATCCTCATTTGTTTTTCATTTTATATCGCATCTTCATGGCTATCACCCGGTAGCAAGAGCAAAGATAAACACTTATATTTATTTTAGGAAAATAATTTTCTTTCCTCCTTAAAAATGTTGTCATTTAATGAAAAATAGCTCGCAGTGGCAGCAAGTCCGCAATTATCGTCCAACAATACTTAAGGGAAGGCGGCGGCGAGGGGAACTCATTTATCGGTAATTAACCTCCCGCTGATAAATGCCCGGCTTATTGACTGCTGGCAAACGCCGTCCATTTTTCTTTTACAACATTATCCTGATGTCTTTACAATATTGAGAGCCGCGAGACTCCATTACGATTAAATTCGTTGATATCTTGTAAATTACTTTCTGTTTCAAAGAGAGCCATCTTCCTTCACTTTTTTTACATATCTTCTGTATTTGTCTAGTATACCCTCCGCTTATAATAGAATGTAAACATTATCTGTACACTTATTCGCTTTTCGATCAAGTTACATAATCATTATCTGACTAAAATCTTGTAATTAAAGTACTACTATCTTCAAAACTCAACTTAAAATTTGCCTTTAACTCACGTCATACCGTGAAACATAAAAAGATAATATGATATTGAAAATCGAATCGTAAAAATTGTAACACGAATACAAATTGTGCTTTGGTTTGTTGGAACGGAGCGCGGCCGCGGCTTGGCGCGGTAGGCGCCGCGGGTTCTATCGGTCAATTATTATCGCCCGCCAGGGGGATACGACCGTTGCCTGCTGTTTTCTTAATTATGAATCCTTTCAATTTACTGCTTTTATAAACACTCGCCTATTTTCAAATGAACACATTCAGTGTTTCAATGGCACGTAAGGTAAATAAAAACTTATATTTCGGCAACTGGTTGTTACTAGAATTATTGGAAAATATTCTAAATTAACAGTTGAGCACTTTTAGATGATACTAATTTTAAAGATAAAATTGAATTAATTCAATCTCTTCTTCTTCTATATCTACGAATATATTCAAATGACGTAATTGACTATCGTTTTAATAATAAGTTAAGATAGATATGTACGAATATGTCACTCGTCGTCAAACCATTATTGTCCCACTGCTGGACACGGCTCTCATCTCAGTGAGAGCGGCTTGTGTAATAGTCCACCGCACTTGCGAAGTGCGGATCGGTACAGTTCACATATCCTTTGACAACTTTTTTAAAATAACACTGGATGAATAGATTTTCTCACAAAGTTTTCCTTCGCCGATTAAGCAATTGATAATTGATTTCTAACTTTGAAAATAACTTTCAAAATTCAAAGGTGCCTCGGATTCAAATCCTGGTCCCCCGGTCCATTGAGAGGGCGAGTTTTAAACAACTAGGCTGTCAATGCAGTCATGTCATATATCAGTATCACAATATAAATCAGTAATGAAGTGTATGGTGTCGAGGACTAGCAACTAAGTGTGGTGTTTTGTTCAAACAAAGCACGAGTAGGCGGCCGGGGGCGACGGGCGCCCCGGGCTCAATTGGTCAATTATCGGTCGCCCCCGGGAACTCTATAACCACTGCCTTCTGCTCTCTGTGTCCTATATTTCGTATGAAGATCCTCGATCCCGACAGTTGGTCGGGAATTTAAGAAAAACATATTCATAAGGCATACATACCATTTTGAATAAAACTTTTTGGTACTCGAATAGGATACATCGATTCCCCCTCCTCCATATTTTCAATCGCTCATTATTCAGTGCTATTAGAACAACACAATAAATTTCTTTGAATTAAATATTCAGTGGCAGAATAATTGTCTTGACAAAATATATTGAACAACCATTTATGAGCATGCTGCCTACCTTATTCACACATAAATTGATTTGATTTGATTTGAAAATTGGATCCGAATAGTCGATCTATCACCGTAAAAGGTTACAGATCAACAGATGCCCTTAAAAGATAAAATAGAAAGACGTGCGGACGGCATAGACTTAGTAATGGGTTTCTTTTAAACTGAAACCCTAACAATCATCGGTATAAATGAAAACCTTATTTGCATAATATTACTTTTATGGTAATCTAACATCCTGCAATAACCTCGGGGATCGGTGTTCAAAATATTTATGAGAAGACAAAAACGTCGGGAATGAAAATTTAAATTTTTGCGTTGTAAAACATTTTATATTTCAATAACACTGTTCAAACTATTTTTCCTAAATATGGATTCTTCGAACAGTGTTAAGCGCTGCTGTGATCCTTTCTGAAAGGAGTGGTGAGGCACAGACACTTACATGTCACCTCGATTTTCAGGAATAGCAGCATATTTCATAGATTCCTATATGTGGTTAATTGTAGTGTGGCAGTTGCCACTTACAATCGCTTGAATTGTATGCTTGTTTGTTATTTGTATAATGTTATAAATTATTATCTATATTGAAGTAAACTTGAATCTACGGCATTGACAGGAGTACAAACACAGCATGCAGTGACATGGCACATCGGCACAGCCCGGCCCGCCTCGCCGAGTGCGTCGAGCAAACAACGCGGCGTATCGGTTGTGTTGCGTGCAAACACAATTAAATGCTTTGTCGGCAAATCCCCCCTGGACATTCGAACGCCATTAGCTTACTGTGGCTTTGGTTTCTGGACTCTGGACGACGACGCACGACTGACAGCTACTCACGGGACTTTGGAAATAGAGTACCAGTATACCTTTTTATACGAAGCGATTACGACCAAATAATTGTTCCTAAACCGAATGGTCGCAGTCTTCTTCTAGAAGAGTCTGTTTCTTGATTAGACCTAAGATACAAAATACTTCCATGTTTAGTTCAGTAAAACCTAAGTTGTCTCCAAACAAATTACTATTGTTATAATTATGTTTTCTGAACACCAAAAAGAAACTATACGTAAATCATTGAATTGAAGTGTATATAAATTATGGCTATATAAATGTGTTTTTTTATGTAGACTTCGATCGTTTAAGTGCTACCGATGTACATATTTCTATTATTATTATTCATACTCTTATTATTTAAAAATAAATTGTAGTCAAAACATTAATCGGAAATGACAGACGACATATCTTATTAGCTTAATCACTCCGAGACTCGTACCAGTAAGACCCGTAATCTTCGACAGAAGCCAGATGCACGTATTCGCCGATGATTGATATCGAAATGCCAATCGCAGCGGAGAGCGCCGGGACGCTGCAGTCGGTGATCGCGGCGACCCGACGCCCCACAAATACCCCCACGTTAGATTAAATTCCTTTTCAGCTCGATGACAATCGTTTTAAAGAATTTGAACAATTCATTGTAGGAATTCGTCGCGGACATCGCTCGAGAGCGGACCGCTTTTCGATATCCTGTTGAGCGCTTAGGTTACGAAAATACTTATATTTCTTAGGATTGAAATCCAATCAATATTTTCGAGACTATTTATACACAACATATACATGTTATCTATCGCCCGACAGTAACTTAAAAATAAATCTTAACCGATTTTTGCCTACCTACCACTCTTTGCACTTTGACAATTTATATAAGCAATATTTGCCGAATTTCCAAGTTTGGCAGACAACAATGTGTTATGATTGCGTTTATTAGAAACTGGCATTAAGTAAACAGTAGATAGGTACAAAATGAGCCTAAGTATATATATTAGACTGAATATATCGAGGTACTGGATTCGAAACGACATTTTGCGTTTTTTATTTTACATGTTACCCACTTATGTACGGGTTAATATATCCACGCGAATGGTCGATGAGTTCGCGCTTTCGCCGCCTCTGGAAAATAAGATGGATGTCAGTTAGCCAATTATCCTACATCAGCCGGCGGCGGGCGACGTCATTAACGTCCCCTCGGAAATGCGGCAATCTCGCCGCGGCAGGTGCGGGGACGCGATGCCACGTTATCAATCACCACTAGAGGCATGCAAAGGAAAGCGAGTACTTTTACTGTATCTCGTTTTACGCAATGATTTACACTGCATTGGGTATAGGTATTATCTTTGCCACGAGGATAATATATTTTTTATAATACATAAAAAGCAAACGAGCGTGCAGCATCTTCTTCGTCGTCTTTTTAGAATCTGTCATTGCCGTCCGCGGACCGGAAATCGCATTTTATACGCCGCCAAATATCAGAGCCTACTTCCGAATGCTGCCCGCTATTACCTCATGTAGCTAACATCTGACCCGTGTTTCCAAAAAGGATAGCATCTACTGGTCTATGGACGTCTGTAATGATCTGAAATTTAAGTATGCCAAATTTCCAACTTCTCCGTTTGCGCAATATTTGTAAAAAATGTACCTAAACCTTCCGTTTTTGCCTCACGTATTAATATATAGATCACACATTTCAAAACAGAACATTGCCTGGAAATAGGTTTGGCGGTGGTGGCTCTGGGTTCACACCCCGGTGCGTTCTGGCGCGTTTAACAGTATCTTATTTATCGTATGCATCTTATTTAATCCAAGGATTTATAGGGTACACATAGGTCTTTTTTATTTACCAGGCGACCGATTATGGTTAAATTATGTATCCGTACAAAACTGGGTCGTGGGATGTGTGTCGCGCCAATAGGCATTTGGAAGCTTTATGAGTTCGTTCAACGCAGCTACGAACCATTTCATGAAGATTTCATTTAGCAATATCGAACGGAACGGCTTAGTGCTGCTCTATTAGAAAATAATTAATGGGTAACATAAATAATCTAGCGTAAAAATGGTTTTCAAGTTGCAATAACTGACACAATGCCAGTTATCGCAACAGCCGGCATCCACATTCTTCTACCGAAACGCAAACATAGCCAGAAATAGGTGTGGCGGTGTTACCTCCCGGTCGACCAACGTCTAGTCATAACACCTTTCAAACTGTAAAGATTATAATAAAATGAGCATACTCATAGTTATTAGTGTCATTAGAATTGATTTCCGACAGAAGACGAGATACTTTCGCGTGTACTAAACACGCAGTTATGACCGAAGACAATGTGTTTATGTTCATTTCTATTGCTTGTTTAAATTAGACAACCGCCGCATCACATTAAGAGAGCGTATCTGTTCAGAGCCAAACACTCGTTAATAATTCGAAACACAATTGAACATCGCCCGGATAATAACGATGTTGTTTTGATGCATGAATTAACAATATTATTGTAACATTCATTTATCAAAAAAAATTGTAACATTAATTTATCAAAAAATAATATAACATATTACACGAATCGTTTGTTCCATGCCCAGTCGTCGTCAACACATTACTGTCCCACTGCTGGGTTTAACCCGTTACCGCGTTAAAGTACCGCGTTACTGTCGTGCACTTCACACGCCATTGTGAATTTTAACTTTTTTAAAATCCCATGAGATAACTAATGTTCGTACTAATATCGACCCGTATGTTAAAACTGCAGTGCGAAGAGTTAGCTGATTACTATTCGTATGAATGATTTTAATAACACAAGTTATTTAAATTAAAATGTTTCTATTCTTTCAAAATAAAGATGGCAGTCGTTCGTGTTACCAATTTATCATTATGCTCCGAGTATAATAACGTTTCAAATGATCTCGCCGCGAAGACGTCTCTCGCCCAGCATCAGAATCGTTCAATCATCGTTCACAATTATCTTTATGTTGAAGACAATCCACGAAGCCGGCTGTCGCCGCCGGCTCCGTTCGACTGTCGTCTCGCGATTAATTAAGATAGCACCTCGCAGTGCGTACTCTGCTTTGCTGCTAGACTTTTAGTGCTTCATACAAATGACAAATATTTTTTATCCTTCAACGTACCAATATAATATTTAGCATCAACCTTAGTTACCTCTCTATAATGTTATGTAAATTGATGAAATATTATTCAGTATGCAAAATACTTACTTCGTATTTTAAAAGACAGAAAATACTAACTAGATATAGGCAACGTATGATTAGTACGTTTTGTTTATTGCATGAAAACCAACAGAAATATTTTTACGTATACGTGCCAAAGAATATTTTCTAACGTGCGTACATAAACACCGGGTGCGTGTGTTTTAAAGCGAACAGCTCATTTACGTTAATTCCTACACAATGTTTATCACGTTTTGTCAGGCTTGTAAACGTATCATCGCCTGGCTTTTTATCGAGATTGCAATGATTCCACCGCGCGGAGCGTGACGGCACCTCGCAGGCCAATATACCATGCTTTTAGAATACTGCTACGCAATATCTAATACGTATATTAAATCGTCGGCATCGACCCATTACTGTCCCACTTCTGGGCACGGGCCTTCCTCTCCGAAACGGGTTCAGGCCACAGTCCGCCGCGCAGGTCGAGTGAGAATTGATAGACATAACACACCTCTGAGAACTTTTATGTAAAGAAATCTCAGGCGTATAGGTTTCCTCGCAATGTTTTTCTTCGCCGTTAAAGCGAGTGACGATTAATTTCTAATGCGCACATAACTCTGAAGAATCAGAGGTCGGGGATTCGAACCTGGGTCTTCCGGATTGAAAGGCCAAGTTTCTAACCACTAGGCCAACACCGCTTCGTATATATTAAATGTTAGCAAAAACTTAAAAACGAGAAGCAAATATGATTTAGTGGTTTGAAATGTGGCCTTTCACGGCGGTTGCGTTCCCAGGCTCCACTTACTTCTATTACTTTCGCTCTATTTCCAGTTCCACTTTGTGACTCTTTGAAGTTATTTGCGTATTAAAATTTCCTAGTAGTCCTGTCATACTGGTCAAAATTTCACCATCATTTAACCTCGCCGGAAACGGCTATTTGATAATGATCGACAAATAGACACATAAACGAGTCTGTAACGTTCGATTGCGGAAATACCGAAACTCCTTTTATTTCTGTTAAATACGCACGATGTGTCTCCGTACCGATGCTAAGGTATAAATACGGACATACAGTATAAACTTTTTTCTTTTCTTTAAGTGAACAAGTAGGCATACGAGTGCAGTTCTCGAATGAGTTAGAAGTAAAGCCTGAAAATAATCGTTATATAAACCTTATATGACGCTAAGGTCCAAGACCTCGAGCGCCGAACATGTCGCGAGTGACTCCGGTGCACGAGACGCTGCAAATGTGATTATATTTCTGTCACAAGCCGGCTCGTTCCGCCAGCTTCTGCTTCTATTATGGAAACGGAATTGTGTTCGCGACATCGATCGGACACGTGCCTCGCGCCACGCACGCCCGTCATACAAATTTCAATTTTTGCGACCATGAGCTGTAAATATATAACAATCCTGTACATTTTAATTGAATGTAAATACAGCTATTCTAAAACGAGCTCCCCGTCCGCGCGAACGGTGAATGGGGCTCGTGCACGGTTTTTCAGTTTGTACGTATGAACCTTAAATATTCTCGGAATATAAAATAGTCCATGTGACTCCTCATAGAATGCTTTGTCTTTATGAGAAAATTACGTGTGAGTCGATGATGGCTTTTAAGATTCTGTATGATATTGTATATATATTTTTATACGCTTTATATTAGTTTCACTTGTTTTTATGCACGTATGTGTCAATGGACGGATTTTTCTAACGTAATTTTTATCAACTTAAAATCATCTGATTAATTTGAAACATTGTACACGTATGAAGGACCGACGACAATACCATAACGTCATGACATTCTTCTGACTGCCTACCTAGGATCATCAGGATAAAAGAAAATAACTCCTTTTATTAACGCCTGAAATTTAACAGCGCAATGTTACTCTGAGCGGTGAGGCCTTTCATAATTCTGTAGGAGCGCTCTCTCTCACACAATTTGGATTTATCCTTTAGAGCCTATATTTTATAGTTTTTAAAAGTAAAATTTATTTTAGGATTATTATGTAAAAAGTTTCCAATAAAGGTCCAATAAATTTTTCGTCCGAATCCATAGATAAGCTTACCGTGTGCTTTCCTTCTATTTCGATACAGACGCATCGACTTCGTTAATGTGTATTCATATATATAAACGCGTCAAACGGTTAATTACTTTCAAAAATTGTTTTTAATTTTTCAGCGTAATTAATCTTGCTTTTTCTTTTTTACAGATACTAGATTATTAAGGACGATATTTCCTGATCTGATTTCGCCCGGTAAGTGCTGTTTATTACAATATTCTATAAATAATATTTTTTAAAAACAGGAATATCTTTTCATTTTCCTACATTTCCAAATGAACTTGCAGTTTATGAGACGGTGAGTCATCAACCTCGCTTACGGGCACTCGTGATCAACCCCGAACAGGATTGTAGAGCTACCTAGTGTCGCTCATAAATCGAAGTGTAACTCTTGTGAAGCGTCTGCGCCCTTCCCCCCCATTTGTACCAGAACACAGTAGCGGTGAACGGTGATGCAGTTTATGATGCAGAATTATTTACCTCGTGTCACTTTTGTCGCGGTGAAGCCGCCCAGATGAGGCTTGGATTAGGTTTAATTATAAAGACTTTTCTCACCACCTGAGGTCCGAGCAATTATCTCCACGAACCTAGCACCCGAAAACGTGGCTTAGACCGGATTAATTTTAGGTATACTTAAGATGGGTGAGTAGGAGTTGTAAGTATAGTCTGATAAAATTTTTGTCTATGGTCATTTGTTGTCAGATTCGTCGGTGGTTTTTCAATTTCTCGAGATAAAGAGTTTTTACTTTTTACACTGATTTAATAAAATTACGACCTTAAAACAAGATTTCACATTAATTGTCAATAAAAAGTTTGATTTTTCACATATTACTTAAAGAGGCGTTAACGATATTAACTAGTGATCATTATAAAAAGAAATAACCCGACCGCATAATAATATAGCCATGCTCGCTCCTACAGTTTGGACGAATCCAACAACACCTCATACAGTCGAATCAGTTAAGCTGCTTCGGCTTCAGGGTGCGCCCAGGAATGAGACATACGTCCGCTGAAAGAAAAGTTTTCTTCGAGCTCTACTACCATCGAGGTCGCTTGTGGCGCCCTCGCCACTTGCCACTTGTACAAGAAAAGCCCGGCGCACATTACAGCCGCGGCAGGCCGCAGCGCATCACATTATTCGTCGATGCGTTGTATGATATAAAGGTGCGGCCCGCCCGTAGTGAGCGATAGCGCATACAAAATGTACTAAAATTATAAATTGGCGGATTTTTGTAATGCGTTGCGGCGCGGCGCGGCGCGGCTTGCGCTGATGTGCGCGAGCAATGGGTTTTACGAGTGAGTTACTTTCCTTTAAGACTTCCATCGATGACCGACGTACCTCGTATGAAGGAGGATTAATATTCTCGTATGGTATGAAACGATTCACATAACAAGTACGGTTCGTGTCATCTAGCACACATTGCTAACTCTCTTTATTCAAAGGTTATAATTATAATTAATAATTTGCATTTAAAATTCATAGCGAACCGCAATATTTGAGAAGTGAAATGAGCAAATAAAGCTAATAAAGCTTATGATCGGATGTATGTGAGCCGATATGATTAGCCGACGGCAGTAAACATCGGCTTCCGCCCGCGACCGCACTCCGCGCTTTCAACGCTGCCGACCATTCATTTGACGTAATTCTGTTATTTATAATGACGTAAATAGAACGTTCATATTAGTATCCTATGCTCATAAAATAACTTTTATTCATTAGCTCTATTCCAATACAGTGGCACCCGTAATTTCATAGAAGTGAGTAAATAAAGTTAAGAATAAAGGTAGCTGAACCCTTTTTATTTCCTCGTTCCCGAAGCATACTGCTCTACGCCGCTCCAGTGCTATGTTAAATTGAAATACATCAATTTTTCACCTTTCATTCCACACTACAAATAGACTAGAATAATACTCCTAGCCACATGTAGCGTTTGGAAAAAAACTCCCTTTGAGTTTTTTTTTAGAGACGGGAATAGGTGTTTTACTCGTCACGCGGGTTTATTATT
>DWNM01000473.1:0-10781 GCA_018250375.1 Narcosius parisi helen
TGTTAAAGTTAATAGTTTGAAAATGTTATTGGTAAGTATTTGAACGTTAGATAACTTTTGTGTTGACTGTGTAAATGTGTACCTTAAAATGTGACTTTGTCATCAAAAGTACAAATAATTTTTATTAAGTTTTTTATTATAACATGGAAGTAAGAAACGAGCATGCAGTCCACCTGATGGTAAGTGGCTACTGCAGCCCATGGACATCTGTAATCAATCCTGGATAAGATAAGAATCCTACCCGAGGTCGACCACAGGTGCGTTGCTATCCCTGAGGACTAAGTTGGAACGCCTCGGATAAGTATCTCTCTCTTACCACTCCCTTCAAACCATAAACAGCAGCGCTTAACACTGCTATCATAAGGTTGAAATAGCTGTGGGTGTGGTGCCTCCGGAGTCGAACCACAAAGGGTTCTACCACCTTCAAAGGTAGGTTAGGTTAGGTTAGGTTAGCTATATGTTTAAATTGGATTGGTTTTATGTCTGAAGTTAGGCTTATACAAGATTAACTATATATTTAAATTGGATTGGTTTTATGTCTGAAATTAGGCTTAATCCATTGCTTACTTTTCTCTTCTTCTACATTCTCTTTTCCGAGGGTGAAAAATAGGAAACGTATAGAAAAACAAAACCAGATTAATTGACAACATTTTAATTACAAAACACCACAAAATCTATTGGGCATAAAATGCCCGTTCCGGATTGCTTAAGTACATAGCTACAACAGTTTGTAGGTACAATATTGTATACCTAAACTTAGTTTAAAATTGTGTATTTAATACTAACAATACATACATAACATATTCATATTATTTTACACAATTTAATTTTGCACATTATGTTACGTCAACATTTTCTTGTGTAGAATTGTTTAGTGCAAGAAATGGTTAGGAAACATGATATTTTAGTACTTTTTAATTTATTCCGACATCACAAATTAATTAAAAATGCATAAAACAAGTATAATTGGAAAATAACACTGAATGGGTTAGGTCATTGATTTGCAGGCAGTCACCCCTGCGTTGTCGATAGTTGTCGACTGCTGCTAGTCGCTAACGCCGGGCGGCGATACTGGTTGGCAGTCACCGACCATAGAAGACAGAGACAATCAAAACGGTATGTAGGCGGGGCACACCGGAGAGCAGTATGCGTAGCTCCGCATAGTTAATGACCTTGATCGTCTGTCACTGTGTCAATACAATGTTGACCTTATTACTGATATCATTACGCGTAGAATTAGATGTTATGTAAAATCATGTCATCTAATAGAGAATTGAGAAAATTTGAAAATGTTTACGTTGATAATTGACAAACGTCCTAAGTCGCAAAGCAAGTCTTAAAAAGTAAGAATTGTAATTTAAATGTCACTTAAGGTGTCTTTTCAAATAAATGTTGTTACTTGACAAGCTCTTCATGTCCGACAACGGACTAGCAATAAAAATACAAGTTTCTTAGGCCGTTTGTCCACCGCCGCCGTAACCGGGCCGTCACCGAGAAAGAGATGACGGCGCCGAAGTAGCGGTACATAGATTTACAATAGCCGCGTGTCCACCGCACGGCCGTCACTTCATATTATACTCGGCCCGAAATAATCTCGTTCTTGGCGACGGCCCGGTGACAGCGGCGGTGGACAAACGGCTTTACTGGTAAGCATACGATTAACGATTTCTTTGTGTTATTTTGGCTAGCGCGATTCCCATACTGACTAACGCTTATGCCATTTCCACGGTCTCTGTCTTCTATGGTTTTGCCTACAACGACTGGATACATTAATTTTATTAATAATCGACGGTAATGACAATCTCGTTATGTCTTCTAGTCGTAGTCATTTATTTTATGTACTGGCATAATGTATAAATTAAAAATGTCATAATTATGTTTAGGTATCAAATATTTTAAACTCAATTAATTGAATGTATTACTTTCTGAAATATACCTAATTTGTATTAACAAAAACGTTTTTAAGATGAGATATTTTAGTAACTATACAAAGATAACCTATTAAGTCAACGCGCCGTGTGCAATAATGTTAAGTACGGTTAAATAATATATAGTAGGAGATACGGACTAGGGCCGACCTTCACCCATCCGTTTTATGGATGAAAAATGTTTAATAACAAATTTATTATGTTAAAAATATATCGTGAGTGGGTTGGCTAAACAAATCCTGGCCAGACTACTTCTAATTTAAAGTTAATAAATGTTTAGTATGATAATGTAAGAAAAAGATAAATTTTCTTAAAAAATTGCCTTTTCTTCCAGTTTGTCATATGTACTTCTTTTGCAAAGTTTGATCCTTATAAGCGTCACTATCACATATCGTAATAATATAGCATGCGATTTTTTGAAAAATAAATGGTCACTTTTACAGAAAAACCACATGCCGTATTAATACGCTATCTGATAGTGATAGCTTATAAGGATCAATCTCTGCAAAAGCATGATATATGGCAAACTGGAGGAAAAGGCTCATTTAAAAGAAAATCCAACTTTTTCATATACTAAAAACTTGAAATGAAAAATAGTCTGCCCAGGATTTTTCCAGCCAACCAACTCATGGTATATTTTTTAAAATACTGAAGTTGATATATAACAGGTTTCATCTATTAAACGAATGAATGAATTAAATCTATTAAATGAAATGAAGGTGCGCCCTAGTTCGGATCTTAAACCAATACAGGTTCAGTTTTTTCAATTTATACATATTAATGTTCGAAGCACGTTTATTGTGTACTTTGTATCTATTACTTACACGACATCAAATCTATATTACACATTAGGTCTCTTATATTATGTAAATCTACTCTGAGCTTATAATATCACATTAATTATTTTGGACAAGCGTCGTCCTCTATGAACAAATTCTCTCGAACACAACTCAGACGCAAAAGTCCTTGCGCTATAAAGTGCAAAAAAAACAGAAGTGCAACGAATTATGTACCATAAGTCTTTATGGAAACTGTAACTGGTAAAAACCGCCGTAGTTTCCAAAAAATAATGGCTTCATGAAACTCCACCACAACACGTTTACGCACTAATATGTCTTCGAAATTGTTTAAGTCACGAGAGTCACTTTTAGTTCTACAACCACTTGTATGTAAAATAACTTTGTTAGTTCTTCACACATCACTGGGTTTAGACGTGTATGGGTTCGTCGTCATCCTCGTCGTCGGAGCGCCGCTCCAAGGGCTCCCCGGGGGACCTGGGGGGCGGCGCGGGGCTTCCCGGGTCGACCTCGGGCGAGGGCGTGCGCCGCGCCTGGGCGTAGTACCCGAGAGCCCCCAGACCCGGCGCCCCGAGGGACCCGAGATGTGCGGACGGACCCGGTAGACCCAGCCCTAGCGGGGGAACGCCGGCTAGTGTCGCGCCTGGGTATAACCTGCACAAATAACACAGTGTTATGCCGATGACGTAAGAAGATATTTCAATGGATTTTTATAACGAAACAGTATCTAGAGCACTTCAGTATTTGTGTAATGATAATCGTTTGTTATATAATATAACGAAATAGACAAACGATGAGCCAGTTATGTAATACTTTTGGTCTAAGATCCGAAGTAGGGCCCACCTTCACCCATCCGTTGAATGGTTGAAACCTATTTTATATCAAATTTCGTACGTTAAAAAATATATCGTGAGTGGGTTGGCTAAACAAATCCTGGCCAGACTATTTTTAATTAAAAGTTCAAAAACGGTAAGTATGAGAATGTATGAAAAAAGATGAATTTTCTTCAAAATGAGCCTTTTTCTTCGGTTTGTCATATATCATTCCCTTGCAGAGTTTGATACTTATAAGCGACACTATCACATAGCGTAATAATATAGCATGTGATTTTTTTAAATATAGGTCTCTTTTGCAGAAAAAACACATGCTGTATTATTATACTGTCGCATAGTGTCGCTTATAAAGATCAAACTCTGCAAAGTAATAGTATAAGACAAAGTAAGAAAAAGCATTGTTTTTTTTAAATCACCATCTCTTTTTCATACATTTGCATACTAAAAATTTTTGTACTCTGCACATGTCCATAGACGACGGTAGCTGTTTTCCATCAAGTTGCCTTAAATCTTTGCAAAAATCTTAAATTATTGTATAGAAATAGTTTCCTTGCATGTGCAAACGTTGGTTAAGTGCGAAGTAGATTGTCGGACGGGTAGCGTGCGTAACAATGATTATATCCTCAATCAACTACAGTAAAAGTGATTTACTATGATTATTTTATCGAGTCTGGTAATTATGTCGATCCGTATGTTTCAAATTAGACGACCCGCGTGGCGGAGCGGTCACCATACCGGTCACGCGCAGAGGGTTCCCGGTTCGATTCCCGGCCAGACAGATATCTAAATAATGATTTTAGATTTCTGTTCTGGGTCTGGGTGTTAGTGTATTTGTCTATGTAGGTCCATGGTACCCACGACACAGGGAATCCTAGTGTGGGGCTGTGAGTGTAGAAAGCATCTTTAAAAAAAAGTTATTTGGAAGACTTACTTCGCGAGTTTGGAGCTCCGATGTGCTGACTTGATATATAACAATGAGTTCAGGATGCTGATGGGATTTCCAAGGTACTATAGTGCATCAGGGATGTTTTCAGAACACCGTGTTAACTGTTTTTACACTATAACAGCTCGCACTGACGATTGTCGATGACTGTCGCCAGCAGTTTCTAAGGACCGGTGGCGACAGACAATTTATATATATTTTTTATAAAATAAGCTGTTATTTTTAGTAAAATTAGGATCATCTGAGTTCCCATGGCCACATTTCAGTATCATTATCGGACCCTGGATATCATCTAGACTAGAGTCCTCGTCAAAATGATTCAAACAAGCCCAAACTCGATGGGATTACGTTATTTTATTACAAAATTCCTATGGCCACCTTCCCGCTCGATCATCAGATCAGCTGATCTTAACACAACTATATGGAGCTCCATGTCACAATAATATTGCATTGTCATCCGATCTACATATGCATGCAAAATTTCATCTCAATCGGATAACGGGATACATACTTAAATATACATACTTGGATACGCATGTACATACGCATGTGCATATACATACTTACCTACATACATTGCAAGTTAAAAGCTTGTAAAATATGAGTGTGAAGTTTTAATATTTTTTATAGATATGCTTATCCAACTAATAAATTCAAGCTAAGTCAATACTTATGATCTAAATGTTTCGTGTCCCCTTGAATTCTTTATGAGGCAAACATGGCAGCAATTAATATTTTTATTGGGCGCCGCCGTGCGACTCATCAATATTAATCTCCCCTTCGAATTGATTTGCTTTACATTATAATTATCCGCTGATGACAGTTTTCTTGGCGGAAATTTCCCATTTTTATGACTATCATAAGAAATTAGCAGAAAAATATAAAATCTTTAGTCTGCTCGTTATTCAATCACTAAGGAGGATGTGTTTGATGACAGTATTAAAGAATCAAAGAATAAATGGTTGATAACACGTTGATGATGTCATAGACTAGAGTTCTTTCGCGATAATATAATTTACAAACATAGTTTATCGTATGATATGTAAATAAAAAATAAATTAGCGTCATAATAATCGTAGACATTGACATTATTCAGTCGTCCGTAGCAATGTGTATATAATAATGGAGACATTTTGCCTGCATTTTAAACTAAAATGTAATATTTAATTGCTTAAAACTTACTACACTGAAACATGCGGTATCGGTACAAAAATATAAAGGTAAGATATAATTAATTTCGTAAGCATTCAGGTGTAATCTACACATTTCAAATACCTACCTATCTATATTATTATCTTTCATCAACAAAATGTGAGAAAATCTTACAGGTAAGTAGAGCCATGATTGTGTACAATACTGTTAAAGAAAGGAACCTATGCAACCTTAAATGGTCCCAAAGTAATTAATGTATCCCAAAGGATACATACAATATAAGAGGGGAAATCTTAGCCAAAGTTTCATATATAAACATTAATATAATACACGCTTGTAAAACTGTAAATTACTTGAGATCTCAATTTGATACTCGTATACTGAATACAAAAGGAGTTTGTGAAATTAGCAGGCAGAATTGGAGAGGTTCGGACTAAAGTAAGTAGGTATTTTATTTGTAGGTAATCAACCTATTAAATAATTATTTTGTGTTTCATACACACAACTTATGTACATAGTCTGCAATACACGTATTACAGCCCCGGATCTACGAATTGTTTGAACCAGAGCAAAAGTTGATATTTTTGCACCTCTTTATGAATTACTTATATACATTTTTGCGCCCCCTGAAACTGCCACCCGGACCAAGGACCCCAGTTCCCCCCCCTCTCCATATTCGGCCCTGACGTAATAAGGGTACCCTGTTAAACTTTACCAAAACTGCCTACAGATAGCTAACCGAGCACAGAGAAACACATTGGTATGCAAAGGCTTTTTTGATGGAGTCCTTAAAAATAGAACAATCGCGTTGCGACCTACTCCATTATCACACAAATCTGTTGCTTTACGATCACAGCTCATGTGACATGTGAGGCCGCGACAAATTAACATTTTAATTGTGTACGCCAAAGCGTTTTTGGCGCGCTCACAGTCGACTTGCGATGACGCTGGAAAATCACCAACGGGCCTATGGTGGCGGCCGCGTGACAAGCAATCGCGCGTGACAAGCTCTTAATAGGTTATTAAAATTTTGAACTAACAACGAATTGTATGAATTGAACGCTTATGTACACCTATATGTTAAAACTATTTCATTCTGTCCATCAATCGCCATTTTGACTGTAGCGGAAACGTGGCTATGTAATCTCGTAGCAGCAATGTTTATCTATGCTTATGTTAAAAGGTGGTAGAACCCTTTCAGGTTCGACTCCGGAGGCACGACCACCACAGCTATTTCTGCCTACTAACAGCAGTGTCAATTGCTGCTGTATTTCGGTTTAAAGGGTCACGCCCTTAAGGGAGACATGCATTACCGAGGCATCCATCTTCATAGTTCTCAGGGGTAGCAACGCATCCGTGGCCAACCGTGGATAGAACTCTTATTTTATATGGGATTGATTACAGATGTCCATGGGCGGCAGCTTACCACTTACCATTTGGGTTACATGTTCGTTTGCTACTTCTATATTATAAAAAAAAAGCTTTCATCTGATCTGATCTAAAGGACAAGGTTGAACCGACTTCCTTAACCGATTCGCTGCTGATGGCACAATGTAACACAACACAACAAGCTAAATGTACGTGGAAAATCATTATAGATTTGTTCTAGGTAGACCCTTCTAAAACTTAATTTGGGGGTGTTACACTCGATTCAAAAATGACACGCCTCTCGTATCACAATCAACAAGTAAAAAATATTTATGACACGCCTGTCATGCCATCAGCAGCGAATCGGTTAAATTTAACGAATGTTCGTGGGTTACAATTTACCATTTAGTGGAATTTAGGACCGTTTGCTACTTCTTCTTACTCGAATGCGAAGGTTAGATAATGTTTTTCGTGCGTATATATGTGAGTGTTTATATGTCTCATTCATTGACACGCTGTATAGCTCAAATGGCTTGACGGAATTTTACATATGAGGTGTCGGTAGATTCGTCTAAATTGCGGGAGTAACTATCCTAACTAATATTATAAATTCGAAAGTAACTCTGTCTGTCTGTCTCTTCATTACGCCTGATCCACTAAACCGATTTGGATGAAATTTTGTGTAAAGACAGTTTGAGACCTGATAAAGGGCATAGGATAGTATTTATCCTGGAAATGCCACGGGAACGGAAGCCATGCAGAAAACGGGAAGTATTAGGCAGAAACTGCGTGGCGGTAGTGCCTCCGAAGTCGAACCATAAAGGGTTCTACCGGCTTCATAATACACTACTACTAATAGGTATTATAAATGCGAAAGTAACTCCGTCTGTCTGCTTGCCTCTTCTTCATGCCTAAACCACTGAATCGATTTCGATTAAATTTTGTACAAAATTAGTTTGAAACCCGAGAAAGGACAATATAATTCTAGTGTCAATGATCATTGGGCGCGAGCGAAGCCACGGGTTAAAACTAGTAGGCTATATTTTTAAGCAGTCAAGTTTTTGCTTTTATAAAATGACTACATGCACTATACGGTTACGGATTAAAACCAACTTCACTGTGTACGTACGTAGGTACGTATACCTAGATAATTTGCGAATAGTTTGTGATAAGTACGGTTTATTCGCAAACTTGTAGAATACTTCAAGAGTATCGAAATCTTCCGTACGCTAATGTTTCGATGTTTACCTATTATTAATCTTAATAATATTAGATTCTAGAATGCCTAAGTATAGTGTAAAATGCCTATTCTACTAAATTTAAAGTTTAAGGTTTTTATTTACTATGCAGGTGGTAGAACGAGTAGGGTTCGACCGAGCAGATACCACAGCCACACCTATTTCTAGTGTGAAGTAGTTCTAGCGTTTCGGTGGAAGGGTGAAGATGTTGGCTAAGGAGACCATCTTAGGCCGTTTGCCCACCGCCGCCGTCATCGGGCCATCACCGAGATCGAGATTATTTCGGCCCGACTTTAATATGAGGTGCAGTCGACACGCGGTTATAGTAAGTGTATGTACCGCTACTTCGGCGCCGTAATCTCTTTCTCGGTGACCGCGGCGGTGGACAAACAACCTTAGTCCTCAGAAACGGCAACAATCTTTGATTAACTTCGGCTAGAACCCCTGTTCTATGAAGTTAGTTACGGATGTCCGTGGGCTGCAGTGACCACTTACCATCAGATGGACTGCATGCTCGTTTTTTACGTCAACTTTATAAAAAATACTAATTAACTTAGCTGGATAGTTACCTACCTAGTTGTATTTAAATACATGTTTAAAAGGTTTTAATGTGTTTTTTACAGCAATAGTCACCAGACAAGAAAAAACTAATACTTTATCATGGCATCCAAACATCGAACAAAACCCAAAGTATTAGTTATGTTCGATTTGACCGGTATTAAAAATCTGCGGCATGGCGCCATAAACAAAACTGTTCTGTACACTTTATTCTCGTTTTTGATAGTACTAGCACTGTACTTCATAACGAAAGATTGGAAGGGCCTCACTTCCCCTGAGGAAGTAGACTTGGGGTCATTTCGGGTAGTATCACACCGACGCAAACAAGCCCATAGCCCAAGAAGACACAAATAGAAATAATAATTTAAATTTTATTAACAGCAACACAATAAAAAATACACCACAAATAGTTTATAATTTTAATTTTAAGGATTACAAAAATGATGGTAAGTAAAGCTTAAAAACTTTTAATACTAATTGATATTTGCGAATGTTTGATTCCTTGTTTATTTGTTTGTTACGTTTTCATGCCTTAACTACTCAACGGATCATGATGAAATTTTGCACACACGTCAGAGGTATGATAAAGGTAATACGATGCCTTTTATCCCGAAAAAAGTACTGTTCCCGACGGAAAACAAAATACTTTAGGGCGTTTTTATAATAGATGTTGTATGTCCGCCATTTTCTCCAAAACTAATGATCCGATTTAGATGAAGTTTTTGTTATTCAAACATTCTATATGATACGATACAATACGACCCGATACTACACGACTTTCGAAATCGGTATCAAATTATTGTATTGTCATTGATCTCTAGTCGCGAGCGAAGCCGCGCGTTGATACTAGTAACATATAATTATTATTTTTTTCTATTCTTTTAATAGTGAGTTCATTACCTATGTTATACGGAATCAAACTCCACGTCAATGTTCAATTCTCTGAGATCATCGTGTATGATGGATAAATTAGCGAAACACGCTAATTCTGTACCTTTAAGAGGAGTCGTGGACGCAATACCAATCAAACGACCTCTCTGGACTAAGAGGTCTCCGGCCCGTACGTCACACTTTGAGAGGTGTTTAACGCATATAAAATTATGGTTCATTAACCTTGTTAGCGATTGTCCCACATCGTAGTACGTTAAATTGTCAAATCTAGTCAATGTCGCTGACTGGAATGACAATGTCCGACTGCCGTGGAAAGGTCTCCCGACTATAAATGCAAGGCGTTTCAAACTCGAATAACCCAGACGTACCACGCTGCCACAGTTCACCATTTTGTCGTGAGTCGTCAATAAAACTAATTTCTTTGTCACAACTCCGTCGTGAGGTATCGGCTCGATGACGTCCACTGCAAATCCTTTTTTACAGCGATGACTGTAACACACAAATCGTAATGTCTCACATAGAATTTATAAGAAATACTAGCTTTTGCCTGCGGCTCCGCCTGCATGAACTTACTTTCCCACATTAAAAAGTATCCTATATGTTAATCCAGGTCGCAAACTCTGCGTGTGCCAAATTTCATCCAAATCTCGTTAATAGTTTTTACGTGAAAGAGGAACAAACATCCATCTATCCATCGTCCCAAACTCTCTGGTTTATAATATTAGTACGATCAAATTGAGCTTTTAACGAAAAGTAAGCTTTAATCCTAAGAGTCAATGCTTAAGGGTTTATGAACTAAGTATCATAATAGCGTACAAGCTTCTGTATCATACCACATTTGGTTCATGTGACGCAATGTTCGTCCTACCGTTCTTACGTGTAGAGATTCAGGTTCCATACCGGGGCAGGCAAACATCTATGATGGATTTGATTGACGACCCGCATGGCGGAGCGGTCACCGTACCGGTCTGACGCGCAGAGGGTTCCGGGTTCGATCCCCGGCCAGTCAAACATCTAAATGATAAATTTAGATTTCTGTTCTGGGTCTGGGTGTTTGTGTATTTGTCTATGTG
>DWNM01000474.1:0-10780 GCA_018250375.1 Narcosius parisi helen
TTTCCCTGTGTCGTGGGTACCATGGACACACACATAGACAAATACACAAACACCCAGACTCAGAACAGAAATCTAAACTCATCATTTACTTATCTGTCTAGCCGGGGATCGAACCCGGAACGCTCTGCGCGTCAGACCGGTATGGTGACTGCTCCGCCACGCGGGTCGTATATTTTAGTATTCCTGACGTAGAATAAAACTGGTGTAGATACATTTTAAATTACACATTATCTGTTACATGTACATTGTACAATATGAACTTGTAACTGATATACTAAAATCAATATGTATTAAAATATTCCCAACATACGCAGTTGGGAATATTTTATAATTACCAAATAGAATTCACAGTACGTATCCATTTATGTTATAAAACTGAAAATCGATAAAGCTCTTAATTAATTGACCTAGAAATATTTTATTTACCTATAATGATAACGTAGTCTTATTGAGTTAGCTGTTAATAAATAAGTATATCTAATTTTGTTTAATAAATTAATAAACGTACAGTACATGCGTGTGTGTGCATGCGTATGCGTGTGTATACTTTCTCATCCATTCGTTCATTTATCGTATGTAAATCACTCAAATCATATTATAGCTACTCCTTATCCCACATTTGACAAGAATATAAATAAATACTATAGATCTCTTTCTCTCTAAAAACTATAAAAAAAGAAGACGCCAGTGCTTCGTCATTAATGATTACCGATAAATGTATAAAGGCTAGTTCAGACAGGAAGAACTCCGCCAATAAACGTCAGATGGAATAATGACGTCACGCTTCCCACGTTTCCGAAGTATTTTTACGAATGCGCGATGCATCGCTCGTAAAAGGTTTACGAGCGCTTCCGAGGGACCTCAGGTTTATTAATCTACACTATTATTGTCTATTCGTTATTAATCGTAAAACGCCAAATGGTACCAGTGTTACATGGTCTCGTTAGCAAGTTTAGTAACTGATGTAACGACTACTTTGAAATATAATGAGATTATTTATTACACGATTATACTAATAACAGTTACAACATAATTTAAGTCCTTTTCAGTATAGCAATATTCTTTATAGTTTATAGCTAAAACTGTTATTAAGATATCGATGTAAGAAGTACCTACTTAGCTAACTTATACTATACTAGCGACCCGCCCCGGCTTCGCACGGGTGCAATGCTTATACTGAATACACTACAGAAAAACTGTGAACGTATTATACGTATAAACCTTTCTCTTCAATGACTCTATCTATAAAAAAATCCGCATCAAAATCCGTTGCGTATTTTTTAAAGATTTAAGCATACAAAGGGATATAGGTACAGAGAATGCTACTTTTTTATACTATGTAGTAATTTATGTTGTTCACCAAGTATCTAATTTATTTAAATAGTCCTTTGCAACAACTGAAATTTGTTGACTTGTTGAATTCAACCAATTTATAGTTTTAAAAAACAATATTAATTTATTCTTAAAATATTATTATTCAATCTTATAATTAATTTTATTAGACTATATTTGTATAAGAAGCGTATCAAAACTCATAAAGATACATAAAAATGTTTAATTTTTAAGCTGGACCTAGCTATACTCAGTAAAAACATAGACATTTATACTTATTTATCATAATATAATTTCCCCTACGGTAAGTCTGTAGGTATACACAGTATCTGGAGTTTCAAATGTAACGTTCCATTAAACCAATTTCAAAATTACATCCATTACAGATACCATCTAATGAAAGGACAAGTGGCCAAATATTGTCCAGCTATTTGAATATCTTGCTTAATTGCGGGTAATTCAGAATGATGATCACATTCAAGTCGCAAATCAAAGTGCCCGTATGTTCCCGTTATTCGCTATGGGAAACAGTGGGCAGTGGAGCCAGTGAATAGATGATTATTATTTGGGGTCATTTGGCCAGACAAAGCGATGGAAACCCCTTTATTGACGGAACTGAATGGCGTGGAGTTGATGTCGGTCATTTACATTTGAAGCATTGGTTACTTATTATTACGATGATTGCTTTAATTATTGATTGCGGTTTCAAATATATCAAATATACTTATATATTATCCTACAGAAAGTTTAATATGAGAAATAAATTTTACCAATATGAAATAATTGTTTTAATGTTACAAGATTTGAAGACGTACTGTTTTATTGGTTTTCGATTAAAAGCATCAATAATTATTTTTATCTGATCAAAGTAAAGTTAAGAATTAGTAAAATTAATTTTAATAATAATACATGATTATACTTTAGCTTTAAAAGCTTTTTTACAAGCTTACAGCATTACAACCTTTTTTAATAAGCAATGCCAATACATACAAATAAAACTCGATCATTTACTTACTAAGCAAATTAACGGAACCAACAATAATTATTTGATTATCGATTAAAATTGATTCATCTCTAAGCCTTTCTTGTTCAAAAATTCCTAAAACTCATTCACGTAGTCCAATGGAGTGGACAGTTTTTTCCTATTTCGCAATTGATAGCCGCCAGTTCCGTGCAATTAAGGACGTGTGCCCGCCGCATTTTAAGCATTTCTTTTATCATGCAAATTAACGTATTGACTTGCCTCTGTTTGGCTGGACTTTACAAATAAATTTGACCTCCACCCCCATTTATCCTAATTCACCTTATTCATTCTGATTTAAAGATCATTTTCGCTAACCTCACTCCTACTCTCTATGCTTGTGGGACTTCAATCTGCACGCGCCCTAACAAAATTTTAAAATATGTCTTATTGCTTTAAACTTAAAGTCCTTGTAAAATAAAATGTATGATCGTTACAAATTGGTAAATATATTAACTGAAAATGCATTTAATTTTAAATCTTATAGACTTAACCAAAAGTTGATTTTGTAGTTAGAATCTTTTAGGTGTTTTGGTATTTAAGATACGTATCTATATAGTTATTACCATATAGAAATTAAGAAGAGATAGTATTGTACGGTGTTTTAGAGTTTTAATGGATCGGACATAGCGATGGGGGTGGATTGTTAAGTGACCAATGGTAAATTAAAAACGTGAGAGAATCCTGATCATGTGAGGGCATTTACATATTAATATGCGAAAAGGTCAGAAGATTTTTTATAAAGGGTCAAAGATTTAATATTATGAATATTTGTCAGTAAAATTGTTAATGATGTTTTCACGGAAATAGGTCGGTAAGTAAATATAAGTTACAATACTTTATAGGACTATTATTTTAATATTTTCGATATACATGTCCAAAAAGTGGCAAAATCTTATGTTCAACTGATCTATTGTTGCCTTATACAGCATTTTTAAGCATTTGTACGTTCTGATATTTTAAAGGGATAAGATGGAGATACTTAGGTACACGAGGCGTTCTGAAGCCGTCAGTAATAACAACGCAAATGTAGACGAATTTTTGATGTTTGCTCATTTAATTTCATAAAATGAGTACAATTAGGACGTACATTATATAACATAACTAAAATGATATCATAGGATACTAAAATAATTGAAAAACAAAAACAATGAAAACATTGTTTAATTAACCCTTCAAATCCCCTTAACAAACCAACTGCGTTCTTGCAAAAAAATAAAGATTGTTGCAAAATAGTCTATGGCCATAAGAAATGGCCACGTGCGTAACCTTTAACGCATGAGTCATAACTATGCACCGTGACTTACCAACCGTAAATTCTTGTGTACACCTGGTCACCCTACATTTTTCTACAAAACAATTTCATCCTTATTATTGATAACATAAGAATCATTTTCCTATATACATTTCTTTGACAGGTGACTAGACTTGACTGAACGTTGCACATTATGAATTCGTTTTTTATAAATGCATAAGTGATACTGAACCTTATTAAATGGGAGTAAGTGCTAAATTGTAAAGTTAAGTACAGGAAAGAAAGCGTTAACTATTTATGCAGGAATGGATAAGTACCCTGTACTGCCATCTAGACAATAATTAATTAGCGAAAAAATGATCAAATAAAAAAACACATATCTCCTATTTGGAAGTTGGTTAAAAAAATGAAAAATGTTTTTTTATAAACATAACCGAAAATAAAAGATATGACTAATACCTATTCTGGTTTTTTATTTAATTTTGTTTATTTAAATAATGTTTATGTTAAACAGTCGTCAATAAAAAGTTAACGAATCAACAACTGGTCTATATTTTTAACAGCAGTTCATTATAAAAAAAAATATCATCATTATATTGTAATTATAAAATGTATTTTTAGTATTTTAAATCATTGACAAACACATACATAAAAAAGTCCTAAAGAAAATGTTCAACCCTAAAATAACACTTAAAAAACTGCATAGTAAAGTCATACGTCGCGCGTTACCGTGCGACAAACATCTGCTTGACCTTTGCCGCCCCATTGACCGCACCTTGTCACTAATTACCAGCACACTATATGAGCAAAAAATCATCAAGAATAAAGTTCCTGGTCAGCGTGGCTACGAGGTGCAGTATACGAAAAAAATCCAGATAAAACATCGTAGAGATTGAAATTAAATTGAAGAAAATCAGAGTAGGCCTTTTCAAATGATTTCAAGGAGTGTGGCTGAGAGTACAATCAAGTTTTTATTGCAATGTCTCGGACAGACAGATATCTGAATGATTAATTTAGATTTTTGTTCTGGGTCTGGGTGTTTATGTATCCGTCTATGTGTATGTCCATGGCACCCACGACAGAGCGAATCCCAGTGAGGGATTGAGTGTAGAAAAAAATAAAAATCTGCAATGTGTGATGAACTGATGAGACAGTTAGTGTTAAAAATTAATTAAAAAAGTGCAATGTAAGATGAAGCAATCATTTAACGTTTTCTTTACTTTTTTTTAAGTATTGGGTAAAAACAATACTCAGTAATTATTACCCTGATATTTATTAAACTTATTATTAAACTATTTTATGAGAGTTTTATTATTAAACAAAATTAAAAAATACGATTACTTACTTCGAGCACATTTTTTTGATTTGAAAAAATAAATCAAGGAATTAATTTGGATATTTATGCAAAATTACCTTTCATCTAGGAATTTTACTTATACTACAGACCATATTACAACGGTAAATAGTACATGCAAAAGGGCAGATGTGCATTTCTAATGACTTGCGATTTATGCGGGTGCTAGTGGTCACCGTTAGCTAACTATTGCAATTTACTGATTGAAAATAGTAATTATCATCACGCTAGTCATGCTCCTTTGTGCAAGTAACGTGGTAGTTATTAGACTGTGATCATTATTTTATTTTATATTTTGTAGACCTGTCAGCTTCTCAGTGTAGTAGTATTCTTCTTATACTTCATCTATAAGAAGTTGTGAGCGTGTCAAATCACGCATAATTATCAGTTCCTTAGGGTGTTATTCCTAACGCGCGGGTATCGCCGCCCGCGCGTCCCTCCCGCATGTTTACCACTTGCATACTTTCATACACATACGATTCGCGAAGAGACTACAGCGAGTAATTCTTAAGTACGTGTGAAACACGCGTGACAAAAAGCGCCTTTGCCTGGGATGTTTTTATTTGACAGGTATCAAAAAAATCAGAAAGGTTATGTTATTTTTGTGGTCGCTAAAGTCAAAATAACGTAACCCATAATATGTAAAAATTATCTGCCAAACTACACAATATAATATTATATTTTATTCTCATTTAAATCAACGTTTTAAAACCTCTTTGAATGTTTTTAATTTCCTATAAATTAGATCCGCACATCTCTACTATTTACCTGGCCTTATCCAGTTGCGGGAATACACCTGTTGCTAACAATACGACATGAATTAGATTGAATCCAAATACCCAAAAAGTATTTTTTTCTAAACATATTCCATTGGAAATTTTCTCGTTGCTTTCAAAACGATTCAAACTGAAAGTACTTCGAACAACTCATCTCATAGTTTCAAACTGTTATTGAAACAATATACGTATACTAAGGCACATACATTAACGTTTCCAATTTAAACTTCCCCGTACAAAAATGCAAAACACAGTCGCAATCAGCTTCCACCGAGATTACTCGCTCCCGCGATCCCAAATTAAATCCATCGCAGAAAATTGTGACAAACGCCATCCGTCATCCAGACCCCTCATTTGCATGAGAAAAACCGTTGAAGAACAACTATTTATCAAATGGCGGAGGACTTCCGGCCGCCATGACAGGCGCGACGCGTTTCCGCCCGCCATCTTTGGTTGAAAATGACGCATCCGGCTGTGGGTGTTTTGTATCTGTGATTGCTGGATGGGGCTGTGTCATTGTAATTGATACAACAATTTTGAATAGTATCTATAAGATCAATAGGTCATTTCTACGTTGTCTATTTCATAAAGAAACACAATTGACATACACATGATAAACATGTGCTCATACCGCATTGTCTATATAAATTCGGACGCCAATACCTACTTTTTAAAAAGATTAAAATTATTTATTTTTCTTTAAAATCAGTTATTAATTAATTAGATTATTTCGAAATAACAACGAAGAATTATTTAAATTTTTAATAAACTCGTTGAAAGAAATAAATGAAGATTGAAAAAGTATATAATTCGAAAGGTAGTAGAAAGAGTTTGGTTCGACTGAGGAGGTACCACCATCCTACCTCATTGCGTAAAGCAGCTGCATTTCAGTGAAGTCCTCAGAAATAGCAACCCATCTGTAATCAGCTGTTAGACGAAACTAGTATTCTACATGGAGTTGGTTACAGATTAAAAAAAAAATGTGGTAGGACCTGTCGTGGTTCGATTTCGGAGGCACAATCGCCACTAATATTTCTGGCTCATAATAGCAGTATCAAGCTGTGCTATTTTCTGGTTTGAAAGGTGTAAGAAAGACATGCTTATCCGAGGCGTTTCAACTAAGTCCTCAGGGGTAGAAACGCATCTGTGGAAAAACTCAAGTAAGACCGATCTTATCTGAGGTTGATTACAGATAGGGTTGCCACCTTTTTTTTGAAGAAGAATAGCATTTTTATTTTAAATCAAAAAATATAGTAATTTTGGGAAATTCAGGAAGAAAAATAGTATACATCTCTTTTCAATCATTATTCATTTTTCCATGAGTATTTATTATTACTTTTCGCTTTGGCCATCAAGGTTCTATTATTTTTAAAATAATTATAGGCATCTGAGCAATTTAGGTCTATATTAAAGTAAATTCACAACTCATTTTTGATTAAATTAATAGATGCTCTATTCCTTTCTTCTCTCCATCCAAAGTTACTTAAAAAAAGCGCGACATTTGAATTAGCGATAAAAATATAGTATTTTTCGTCCTATATTGTTTTTCTATAATATATAGTACAATTGAGTAATAATACTATATAATATAGTACGAGTGGCAACCCTACGGCCACAAATAACTACTACTATTACTGTATGTATGTTGGAAGCCATACTTATCAATGGGAATACTACATGGAGTGGTGGTGATACTTGCCTGAATTAATGATATTGGACCTAGCACTTAGCATATTTAATTTCAGTTCTATATTAAAGAAGTCTGAAGGTGGTAGAACATTTTGTGGTTGGACTCTGCAGGCACCATCACCACACTGATTTCTGCCCAATTACAGCAGTGTTACATCTGAGGAGTTCCAACTTGGTCCTCAGGGGTAGCAACACATCTGTGACCAACCTCAAGTTCGTCTTATCTGGTGTTGACTGCAGATGTCCATGGGCGGAATTTGCCACTTATCATCACGTGGGCTGCATGCTCATTTGCTTCTTCTGTATTATATAAACAAAAAATGTTATTTAATAATACTTCTGTAATGCTGAATATTGTAAATAATGCCAGGTTATCATTATTCGTTGCAGTAAACACCATAAAACTGAGCAAACCAGAAAAGGGTGCAATGGTGGAAAACATGATCTGTAGGATGGCTCAGACTGGCCAGGTGCGCACAAGAATATCCGAGCAAGAGCTTATACAACTGTTGGAATCTATCAACCAACAGATGCCCAAGTCATCGAGCACCGTCAAGTTTGACAGAAGAAGAGCTGCATTAGACTCTGATGATGATGATTTCTAGCATTTGCATAAATTTCTTCATTATGTCCATTACTAGAAAGACACGGCATCAATAAATATTAATTTTAGTTCATTACTTTTACACCTATAAGTTCATAATTAAAATTTATAAGTGTTTGGAATACAAGACTGCTGTAAAATATAATGGTTAGTTGGGGCAAATTTGGAGCTGGGCTGAAGCCATACTATTGTAATTATACACTAAATTGCACACAAATTTTAAAATTGGCGTTATCGTATGGACCGCCACGATAATGATGTACCTATGTGTGATCTTGCCCCATTTTAATAAGAAATTGATATCAAAAAAGTTTTTTAACGATCTTTTTTAATACAACCAAGTTGGGTAACTTTGAATTTCCTTGTATCTTTGAATAATCTGCTCGGAAGATTTATATTTTATGTAGCAACCTTATGTAGTATAATTACTTGAATAGTTATATGAAACGACATTTTTAGATGTTTGAAATCTTAAATGCGTCATAAAATTGGCCGCTGTTAACAAGTTTTTAAAAGTTTAGCGCCTTTTTCTGTTAGCGCCGTTTACATGCGTTTCATTCTAAATAACTGTATACAATTCGAAGTTATCCGAAAGCCCCCGTAACTTTGAATGGCCACTGAAACATCAATTTCTCAATCATTTTGGTATTAAATCATCATATTGGTTAGATGATTCAAATTTACGGTATAAAATAACACTTAGTACACTGTTAAAAACAGTCCAATCGATATATTAATTTTTCAGTATCCTTAAAAAGCGGAGAAAAGTATTCAAAGTTACCCAACTTGACTGTAAATTAGATAATGTAATATTTTTGTTACGCATTCTTTATTTATGGCGCAAAACAGAAAAAAATAGAAATTACGAAATTAAATTGACGCAGAGTTACAATATTTTATTATTCAAATCATAGAAAACAGACAGCTGTATATTTCAAATATTTGGAATAGGTTAGAAAATAGGTTATTACTATTTAAGTTATAAGTTCTCTTATTTTTTTTATTAAGATTCATATTATTTTACATAAAAAGTATTATTTACTTAACAGGACGATGTACTGAGAGACGAATCAACAGAGTACGAAGCCGCTTTTGTCTGTACGTCGGCACACGAAGGCAGGATACAATTGCATTTGACGACTGAGAGTGAGCCGGTGGCGTATCTCCTAGTCGGAAGCCTACGAGCCATCGCCAGGAGGTTGTACGATACACAGACAGACATAAGACTGAAGAGCTATACTAACGATCCTAGAAGATTTAGGTGGGTTCTGTAGTATTTATTTTTTTGCTCCAGTATGTTAATATCTTAGAAATTAATTATCACTTGCTTTAATGGTGAACGAAAACGTCGTGAGGAAACCTACCTGAGAGATATTATAAAAAAAATCTCAAAGGTCCACCGCCTACCAGAGTCTACCAATTCGCATTTGGCTAGTGCGGTGGACTTTGGCCTAATCCTTCTCATTCTCAGTGGAGATCTGTGCCTAGCAATGGACCAGCAATACGTTAATGATAATGATGTTAATATGAAATTTGTTGTATTGTAATGTTTGTTGATATCTGTTTGTAATTTGTTGATTATTGCATTAGTCTCAGAGTCAATGAATGCAATTCAAAAATTTCAGTCGCTTTGTCGGTAATTGGTTGGTCTATACCAGGGCGGCATTCTATGACTGGATGACAAGCATGTGCCACTGAATTTTCGGCGGATTCATTGTTTGTTATTAAGTAAACTTACACTAATTTAATTGCATAGTGTGTATATTTCGTATGTAGTGGTTGTTGATTTTGATTTTGTGGATATTAAAAGCAATAACTACATTGGATATTATGACACTTTCAGGGTTAGCAAAATGTTGGGTATCTTCAAATATTATAGTTTATCGAGAATCAATAATATGAAATATCTCTTGTTACAGATACGAAATAACCGCCATACCGTTACATCAGGTACCAAAAGATGATCAGGAACCAGTTAACGATCTCTGCGTCGCGTCTTCTAGCAAAGTCGGCGATTTGAGGATCGGCGTTGCCAGCTTCTGTAAGGCCTTTCCATGGCATTTCATCACTGATAAACGGCTGGAGCTGGTACAACTGGGTAAGTAATTTTTATAGGAAAATATCTTTAGATAGATTTTAAGGTGGCAGAACCCTTTTTGGTTCGACTCTGGTGACACCACCGCCACACCTATTTCTTCCTTATGATATCAGTGTTAAGCGCTGGTGTTTATGGTTTGAAGGGTGTCGTAAAGGAGAGATACTTATTGGAGGCGTTTCAACTTAGTCGTCAGGGGCAGCAACGCACCTGTGGTCGACTTTGAATAGGACTCTTATCTTATTCAGGGTCGATTACAGATGACCATGGGCGGCAGTAGCCACTTACCATCAGGTGGACTGCATGCTCGCTTGTTACTTCCATTTTATAAATAAAAATAATCCTATTTTGCTTGCCTTATTCATGAGCCGTTTCTAGTTATGTCCGTTGGAATTTTTGTCAATTGTGTCTTTAGTTTGGTTTTAAGTTCTTTTGTATATGTGATTGTCTTCGCGTATTTTTTCGTTATTGTGTAATATATTCTACGCAATACTATTATGTGCTGAACTTACAGATATAACATCAAAAGTTTCTGGCTTGAGGTACCTTCAATTTCTTGAATCGAAGATTCGGTATGCAAATATACTTATATATATTTTTTAAATCTGAATTTTTTTTTATATAACATGGAAGTAACAAACGAGCATGCAGTCC
>DWNM01000475.1:0-10773 GCA_018250375.1 Narcosius parisi helen
GAAGGTTTATACGTATAATACGTTGACAGTTTTTCTGTAGTGTATTCAGTATCAGCATTGCACCCGTGCGAAGCCGGGGCGGGTCGCTAGTATTATATAATAATCAATCAAATCCCACAATACTACGATGTAAGAAATACGTCTGTATTTAATAATAACTGGTGGAAATTTAAAATAAACAAACACAAACGCTGCTTTCAGCGGGTGCCATCGATTCGTATACAGTCAATATTGATATACAATACTGTAGTCAAATAATACACCACGGTATAAATCGCCAAACTGTTTTACATAACAGAGCTAAAATGTTTACTGTTAAGTATCATTTTTGTTTATTTCAAAATTGTAGCAAACGGATATTCAGTACTCCTAATGTGTCAGATAGAAGAGGTGTTGATCCTGCTAACATTGGCTTAGAAAGTCATATTTAAAAGTTGTAGCAAACGGACATTCAGTACCTACTCTTAATGTGTCAGATAGAGGTCATATTGGCATTCTTACCAATACCTTAGAAACTCCTATTTAAAAGTTGTAGCAAACGGTTATTCAGTAGCCCTAATGTGTCAGATAGAGGAGTCGGGAGTTGGAATGTCCTATATGAATAAACTACCTTTTAAATCAAAACAACAAGTTTGTTCAAATATAAAACCTTTACAAATTTAGATGAGAGGACGGGGGTTGGTCCCTGTAGTCTCGAGAGCAGAATAGAGCTACGATATTCCCTGCCTTTCGTAAGAGGCGCCTAAAAGTGGGAGCTCGAACCGCACAGCCAGCGACCCCGGGAAGGACGACGGTATGTATAGCTGCATATCGTCGTAAACACCTGGCGTATTAAGCATAAATGCTCACCAGGGCAGAGCCAAACCCAGCAAGAGAACCGCGCTCAGAGGACTTCAATCGCGTTCCTTTGGAGATCCCGGAATCCTCTGGGTAGCCCTGAATATGACCACCGAGGGGCTTTTAATAAACAAAAAAAATCCCACATAACACAGTGTCGCCCCCACAGCATGGGGTATCTTTTGAAGATTTTCCTCTCGTCAACAAAAAAAGGATAGGAGTTTGAGAGAGTCACTGGAGTAGAGAAGTAGAAGAAGAATGATCTCATCACAATTGTCACCACATTTTCCAAAAGGTTTGTAAATGTGACTGATATAATGCAAAATTCTTGGAAGGTACCTCGCTACATACGCGCGTGGGAAGACGCTGTATTAGAGGTCATGGTAAATGCTACAAGTTACATGGGTCATAACACAACAGCGGAAATACTTCTGTTATAAGTCAGAAATAGATGTGTCCGTAGTATCATTGCGGTCGAACCCCAGAACTAGCATTACCATAATTGCGCATTCAGGTGCATATCGATATTACATAATATATTTGGTCGAAGTTCGACCATAATTTTACATAACTAAATTGCATAAAAATTATCCTTGCACACCTTTTCTACTGTGAACAATAACTATGGTAAATCTCCCAGGCTAAAATTTTAGAGACTATAGGACACTTTTCACTATATACTGTGTGAATATTTTGAAGTATAATTACATTGAAATAATGTTAACACCAAACTGAGAGAAATGCCTTAGGGACAGTGTAAACCGACAGGACAGCACGGTAGAATTTCTTTAGGAGGTGAATGATGACCGTGCCGGGGATTTGAACCTCGGACCTCCCGTTTGAGAGACCGAGTTCGTAACCACTAGGCTATTACTGCTTATTTTCATATAATTGAGTTAAATTATATTCAGCACGTAAGAAATAGTCTGCTTAACCGTCCCGTAGGTGCGCGTCGGGCTTTAGTTGTCTCCTACGACATCCATAGGACAACCAGAGTCGAAGATGAAATCCATAAGGTAATATCTCTACTACGTTCCGCATTATTAATGATACTGTGAATACTAAATCAAATATTTCTATTTTAACTTATCACGTAAGTTAAAAATTAGTTTAAGCTAATACATATAGCGTAAACTAACAACGAAACGAGCTAATCCGCCAATACAAAACAAACAAAACTTTACAAAACACAACAATATAAACTCAACTAGGTTATGTTTTACTAACCGTCTGAGCAAGCAGTTTCTTCCGTTTCTGCGACCTTTCCCTGAGCTCCTTTAACTTTTCACTCATTTTAACTATAACCACGTACACCACATAAATACAAACTGTTACAATAATGGTAAAACTAAACTATTATGAATAGTACAAGCTTGGTATAGCAACGGTAAATGACAAGAGACAATGCCAAAATTGTGACATCTGACAGCCAAAGGTATTTTTTTAACTTTGTTTTACGGCCTTGGCTTCTTGCTTTTCAGCCTAACTTTGTTAAGTTTTTCATACAACCATTCAAAGGTATTCAAGCCAACAGATTCTAATTGAAACATAAATATAATAATATGTTTTTGGCACGACATATATATCTTATTTTCAATTTCATTCAACATTCAATAATATATGCTTCCCCTTATGACAAATTTGTAAAATGCACTTCGCTTCTATAGTCAGTAAATTTCAGTTTTTTTTCTCCTAAATGGTGACTCTCTAAAAGCATCTAGGTATTGTGTCGAATCTACAGATAAAAACGTTATAAGAAGGTAACCTGTTTCAACTGCAATAACTAAAATATAGTGACATGTCGCTGTTGTGTTTTAGTTATTATAGTATGCTAATTAATGAACATGAAAATGACTACATGAAAATTATTGATCATCTGTGAGTGTAGAAAGCGTCTTTTAAAGCGTCTTTTATCTTTCGTAAAACAAAGTATATACAAAGACAAAAGTTAATAGCCTGAGTAAATCCCCGTAACTGAAGACTCTTCATCATGTTTCCAAATAAATTTCTGGGAAAAATGAAAAGAAAAGCTGTTCTGCGTACCAAATTAATAAGTATAAGCGTAGAAATGGTGCAAAAAAAAAACAATGAAATCATTTGTTTGCTTTTAATAACATTGCATTTATTTTCTTGTAAGATATATGAGATTTTATGGAGTAACAGAGCTTGCATTTATATGGTGTGTTAAGCCGAATCGGTAGCAGTTGTTAGCAGTGACGCATTGTCCAGTAACGTCCCGCAGTAGCCCTAGCTTGCAGTAACACCCCAGTGTGCAGCGTTTTGGTCGCACGCACATCCGATTATCGCAACGAGCTTCACATCCGTAACGACATACGAACTCTTCGTTTGGGTCGAAGCATTTCTCTGGAAAGTTATAGTATATATTTACAATCAACATGACTGCAAACTTGCTTAAAAAGTATCATACATACGTGGTACGCAATTCTTTCGCTCAACGCACTGTCCAGAATGGTGTCTTAATAATGACGGACGACATAGACAACCGCGGATGCAGGTTTGAGCAGAACATTGCGGCTCAGGCTCAGAGCAACTTGGCTCGCACCATCCACATGCTAGAAATTCTTCATTTGATCCGCAATCCTCAATTGATATTTCTTGAACACCTAGTGTAATTTCTGCTGTTTCAAAAAATACATACGTTACTTTCATAGTAGTTTTAAAATTTAATAATATCCAGTGACACCAATAAAACTCCAGTACTAAGTAAAATACTATTTCGGGTATATTATAATTTATATAACTCAATGATTATAAATAATTATAACACATATACCTTTACTCTTTGATACATACCTTTTGGGCATTCTTTTAATTCTACACATTTGCCATCAGGAGCTTTTATAAATTCGTTATCGCAAAAGCAACCCATACGACATGGACCAAAACAAGGAGGATTTAGATTGCTACAAGTTTTTTCACATCGCTGACACTTTTTAAATATTTGGTTGGGTCCACAAGTTATATCATAAGTTTTCGCAGCTACTTGTAACACTAAAATAAATATTATGTTAAGTTAAAAATAAATGAATGTTAAATAAATTCTTTAATTAAGTATTATGATGCAGCCGCAGAGTATATTTCTTCTGAGGGTGCCAATAAATAATGTGCCATTATTAAAAAAAAGTGGCACTCAGACATGCGACTGTTGTGTCGTGTTGTCTGACAGACAGTTATGACGTAAACAATATTTAACAATTCATTCATTTAGTTCTCTGTCACTCAGTCATTCTCATTTCACTTTCAGTCATTTCATTTCATTTTCCACAATCTGAAATGTGTCTAGTATTAGTGGTTGTTGATTAGCGGCGTATTTGTGCTATTTGTTGATTTAGAAACTTTTGTCTATCACAAATTATCATTTTACCTAATAATATAAGATTAAACTTATCTGCGTTTGAAGATACAAGTCCAAGTGCAATAAAGATACATAGATAGCTGTTCCGTGAAGATTTGTAGTTGTCGTGAGGAGTTTGCGAAACGAGGTAATAATATAATTATATTCCAACATGCCCAGGAAAGTGTTTGTGGTCGGAGTGGGGATGACGAAGTTCGTGAAGCCCAGCGAGGCGGTGGACTACCCCGAGATGGGTAAGGAGGCGGTGGAGGGCGCGCTGGCGGACGCGAGTATCCCGTACGCGGCGGTGCAGCAGGCGGTGTGCGGCTACGTGTTTGGGGACTCCACGTGCGGCCAGCGCGTGCTGTACCAGGTGGGCATGACCGGCATCCCCATCTACAACGTCAACAACAACTGCTCCACCGGTTCCACCGCGCTCTTCCTCGCTAAACAGCTCGTGGAGGGCGGCATAGCTGACGTGGTGCTCGCGGTCGGCTTCGAGAAGATGGCGCCCGGCGCTCTCGCCGATGGCGTGTACACTGACCGAACTAGCCCCATGGACAGGCATAAAAAAAAAATGGGTGAGTTGGCGGGGGGTGTAACCTCTGCACCTACGACTGCGCAGTACTTCGGCAACGCGGGCCTCGAGCACATGAAGAAGTACGGCACGACGGAGGTGCATATCGCCAAAATCGCCGCTAAGAATCATCGCCATGCTATAAAAAATCCACGTGCTCAGAGTAAGAGGGAGTACACCGTAGAGGAAATTTTAAATTCTAGAAGGATCTATGGCCCTCTAACAAAACTTGCATGTTGCCCGACCAGCAACGGATCGGGCGCTGCCGTTTTGATGTCAGAAGATGCTGTGATCCGACACGGTCTTCAGGACAAGGCTGTTGAGATTATTGGCATGGAGATGACCACCGATACTCCTGGAATCTTTACTGACAACAGCTTGATGAAGATTGTCGGTTATGACATGACTATTGCAGCAGCGAAACAGCTTTACAAAAGGACTGGCATTTCACCAAAGCAGGTTGACGTTGTCGAATTGCATGATTGTTTTGCTACTAATGAGATGATTTTGTACGAGACTTTGCAGCTCTGTGGAGAGGGTGAGGCTGGGAAATTTATAGATGCAGGCAACAACACGTACGGGGGGCAGGTTGTAGTCAATCCGAGTGGAGGTCTCATAGGGAAGGGGCATCCTCTCGGGGCCACCGGGCTTGCACAGTGTGCGGAGCTGGTGTGGCAGCTCCGAGGCGAGGCTGGAGATAGACAGGTTTGAGCGAATATGTCACAAAACTGTGTCGTCTGCCTTAATTCTCCTGCTTCAGGTAATGTGGTGATAATCCTACCTGACTAGGAGGTTACACGTATTTATGATTCTTTTCCTTCACAAATATTATTCTCTCAACTGTCGTGTCTGTATGTCTACAATCATATATATTGTAATTGTTGTATATGTTCAATGTGTTGAGTATTATGGTGTTTATGTGACAATTACACATTACATAATCTCCCATTGTGGGATATACAATTATCCTCTCTTTTCAAATATAAACGCTAAACGCTTCCTACGCTCACAACCCCACACTAGGGTTCCCTGTGTCGTGGGTGCCATTGTCACACACATAGACAAATACACAAACACCCAGACCCAGACCAGAAATCTAAACTCATTTAGAGGTCTGACTGGCCGGGGATCAAACCCAGAGCCCTCTACGTGTCAGATCAGTATGGTGACCGCTCCACCATGCAGGTCGTTACAAAGTTTACAGATATTTACAAAACCTTGCCATAAAGAAGTGAAAGGGATTTATGAAACATAGGTGTTAAAATTACAAATTTAATTAAAATGAGTAAAGAATAATGTTGCTTAATTATGGAAATGTGGAGATTAAAGGTGAACTATTCGCTGCTTACTGTGACTTTGTCGGCATAATTTTGTAATATGCAGATTGAAATTAATGATACACAAAATGTGTACTATTCTATGAGAGGGCAGAACTAGAGCATTATTATAAAACAAGACCCGTATGCTTAAAAATGGGGCCCTCTTGGGAACAAGCCGCATATAATGCCGTTTAAATGATCTCAACCAGTTGAGGCATCGTTGAGTAATTGGGGAACATAAAAAAAAATACATATGTAACATGTAGAATGTCCGTTCTGAAGTCGATTAAAAATGTATACTGTGTCACTATCATAATTTATACAAATTCAACGATACACCATATGTTAAATTCTATTAAGATTTTGGGCTGCAGGGTGTCCCAAACGCTGAGATACATACAAACATTAGAAAAACATTACCCTCCGCAGTTGGGTAAAAAGACCTGTTTTAGCAATGACACCTGAAAAGATTTATAACAATTATTATCCGTACGAAAGTCCCATCATACACCATTACAGTATTTAAAACAACTTGCCAATCATTTAGAAATTACAGATAGACACACTTCAACTTTTATTTGTACTAGGATTGTCTCGAACTAATTGTATTTAAGACTAGCTGTGCCCGCGGTTTCACCTGCGTTTAGATAAACTAACATGACATACGTAATATAACCAAAACTATACCTTTAAATTTTTTTACTATTTTTTTTTCACAGGGAACTGACAGCGATTGACATTCAATCCGAGTTACGTGAGCATCGGGTTAACAGAAGCTAAGTTATCATTAATAATGTAATAAGCTGGGTCGGTGATAAAGGTTTTTATTTTTTTGCGTGAACCCCTAATTATTTTTCAAAAATAAAACTAGCCTAAGTTACTCCTAGTAACATCAGCTATCTGCCAGCGAAACTCCCGTCAAAATCAATTCAGCAGTTTCGGAAGTAAGCGAGAAGAAACAGACAGACAGACAAAAAAATTAATAGTGGCTTTTTTGTTATAAACAAACTGTATACTTTCATATGCATTTGGTTAAACGCTGTTATTTTCACGTCACAAACGGACACTCTAATTTTATTTATCTGTAACAGATGTGTAGTATTTATCTGTATAGATGTATAGATACATACCAACCGCTAGCAACGTGAACGGATTTTTTATTTTCATTTCGAAAAACACATTTTATCATATCGAAAACAAGCCACAAGCACTCTTGTCTTTCAAGCACTTTTTCACCATCTTTCACCAGCTATACATTAACACAGTATAAATAAATAACGCCTAGAACCGTAACATTCGCAGTATATTAAATACCGATCACAGTTAGATACCCGTTAACCACAAACCGTCAGCTATTGTTGACCTGATAGCGTATTATCGGGTGATAAGAGATGCCACGTGAGTCACTCGAGTTTATTCGTGAAGAAATGCTTTAAAGATACGATTCCGATGTAGGCGACCGCGACAAACAAAAGCTAGAGAGCCGCGCGACGCACTGCTTCGTATGAATTTATATGGAGCTTTAAACAAAACACGCGACAGTGTCGCGCGACTAGTGGGTGTGGCTTGCACGCAGCCGCGGTTGCGCTATTGTACTGCTCCAGTAGCAGTGCCGTGGGCCAGTGCCGGCGCTCCGGTGAGCTCATCAAAATGGCTCCATTCTCTGTTATTGACGATGACATATTGATAAATTTAATTCACCGCGGTCGCTGACATCGGAATACTATGGGTGGTTAGGCGACAGGCGGCCGTCGTCGCTCGGTCGCCGAGTCGGAATCGCCGGTCGGAGTCGCTTACATCAGAATTATATCTTTGACCATACATTCAACGAGTGGCGGAAGGTAGCGGCAGACGTGAGAAGAGACGTAGTTTTTTTTACTTTAGGAAGTTGCAAACGATCATGCAGTCCACGTAGAAAGTGGTCACTGCCACCCATGGACATCTGCAATCAACTCCATAACAGAACAGGGGTTTTACCGAAATCAAAAATATTTTACTCAAAGTACTTTACAGAATTATTTTTGAAGGTCATTAATCTACCGCCACCTTGCGAGGTGTTTGTTTATGGAGAAGATGCTGCGATGGAAACTCTGTAACACATTTTTTTTAAGTTTCAATCTACAATTTCAGACTTAAGCTAATTGGACATGTGGATCTGGAGCTACTGCAGATACCACGAATATGTCAAACACTCACTTGTTTTATGATACGCTTTTTTACATAGCGTTTTTTTAAAAGAAGAACTTTAAGCTAAACTTAGTTTAACTGAAGTGCCGATCACCGATGAGTTGCCACTCCTGAGGATTAAGATGGTCGCCTCTTATGTGAGTCAGCAGGCATCCATACCCTACCACCGAAACGCAAAAACTACTTCTCGCTAGAAATAGGTGTGGCGGTGGTACCCCACCAGTCGAACCATACTCGTGCGTGCAAGATACGGAATTAACTTCCTCCTGAGGTATTCCCGGAACGCTATGATATGGGGCTCTTCAAAATAGGTGTAAAGAGCTCTCCTGCAAAGCTGGCGATGCATTGGCGACTCTTCTGGTGGTATAAATGTCCATAAGCGATGGTGACTACTCTCCATCAGGTAGCCCGTTTGCCTTATCGTTAGGTTTCAATATATAAAAAAAGAAAACACTCTTTCTACCAGTTCTACCACCTTCCTAGTTGAGTGTGTGGCTGCTAGGGCAACATTCGCGGCAGTCGACCAATGAGAGCCAATGAGGAAAACAGTGTATAGTGGAGCTGTTGTGTAAGGATGTAAATAAATGACGTTTCTTCTGTCTTAAGAAATAAGTCTTAAGCATCCATTTTATATACCTATCCATTGTCTATTATCTTCGTATAATAAACTAGTTTAGCACGCGATTTGACGTTGTCTTTGATTGCATTGTGCGGTCTTAAGATGCGGCAGGCCCGGATCTAGGGGGAGCAAACCGAGGTACCTGCCCCTGGCGGTAGTTTCAGGGAGCGCCAAAATCATAAGTTATAAGACGCTTTACACATTCACAGCCCCACACTAGGATTGCCTTTGTCGTGGGTGCCATGGACACACATATAGACGAATACACAAACACCCAGTCCCAGAACAGAAACCTAAATTCATTACTTAGATGTCTGACTGAACAGAACAGAACCCTCTGCGCGTCAGACCGGTATGGTGGTCGCACTGCTACGCGGTCGTATGTTATGTTTTTGAAAAAAAAAGCAAATTCTTTATAGTTTTTTCAAACAGGTTTTCACCGATGAAAATCTAAAACTTAACCTAACTTAGCGCTGTAAATAAGTAATTTACAGAGGGGGGCGCCAATATCAACATTTGCTCCGGAGTTGAGATACGGTAGCGACTATTTGAAGGTTGTAGAATCTATTGTTTTTTACGTGGGAAAATCCTGCATTGGCTCCTGTCGGCTAAAATGCCACAGTGTACTTCTGGGCGCCCTTTGCGGGACTACGGGTACACTAATAGCATTGTCCGCGGTCCCGGCGAAAAGGTGGCAGAACTTAACGTGGTTCGATTCCGAAGGCACCACGGCCACACCTATATCTGCTTTATAAAAGTTATCAATTATAAAAATTGAAAAATGTATAATTATGGCCAATTTCCACCATTGGCCGAATATTAATATTTTGTATACGCTGACCTATATTATATCAGTATAAATTAATTTATTACTGTACAATCTTATCAAGAATTCAGTCGTCCTTAATTGATACAAAAATAGGTTGTTAATAACAATTATCATTAAAATTTAACATTGCTATCTTAATACGATAACATCCTCGTTATTTTCAAAGCTTATTAGCTGAGTTATGGATGGATAGGGAAGGAGTCACGTTATTGGTCTGACTTGCAAAGGTTTGATGCCCTTTTTTGTTTTTTTGACGAGGGGGAAACCTTCAAAAGGCACCCGGCGTCATGGGAGCGACACGGGGTGTTGTGGGATTTTTACCGCACTAAAAACCTGTGTGGCCTTCCTGGGCGCTGCGTAGAGAATTCCGGGATCTCCAAAGGAACGCAACCGGATTCCTCTGAGCGCTTTTACCCCGTCGGAGTCTGTCCCAGTGAGCGTAAAGCACGCCACGCTGTGTACGACGGTATGCGGCCACACATAACGTCGTCCTTCCCGGAGATGCTGGCTAGGCGATTCCAACTCTCACTCTTGCCGCCCGCAACCCGGGAAGCCCCCTTATAGCCCCCTTATAACTTTTACGACCGGACCGAAACTCTTTTCTGGTTCCGAGACTACAGAGACAAGATGGTCTTTACCTTAGGCGGCTCGTTTGCTATTGTAGGTATTCTAGATACTATAGTTATCATAGTTATCTGTGTAATGACCGTAAATGAATTTGATAAATTGGAACATGTTAATTAATTCATTCGTAACCGCTAAATTGATAAACCGAGTATTATCAGACCATTGGATGAAACCAACTAGACGTGATAGAAATTATTAATGCGGTGAGTTTATTTCCAAACTAAGTGAGGTAAATGCAAATGAATAATATTGTACCAAGCAGTGACAGCCTAGTGGTTGAAATGCGGCCTCGACCGAGAGGTCCGAGGTTCGAATCCCAGGCACGGCTCTGATTTTTCAAGTTAAGTCATCGTCAACCCATTACTATCCCACTGCTGGGCACGGGTCTCCTCTCAGACAGAGAAGGATTAGGCCATAGTCCAC
>DWNM01000476.1:0-10769 GCA_018250375.1 Narcosius parisi helen
AAACATAGGCGAAGATCAAGCATAATCCAAGTAATTTCATTTTAATGCTTATTGCATTTAATTGTCCGTTCTCGTCTACTCGGAATCTGAATATCCCAAAACAATATTCAATCTTCAATATCGGACTGACCCCTTGAATAAATTCAAGAATTTGATTTCTTTCCTTTGATGGCTTCTTATTGTGTCCCGGTTTTATCATTTTTGTTTTATTCCATCACTTTAACATGAACTTAGTAAAATCTTTATTATTGTCCCATTGAGTCGAGACATGCGACGCGGTGGCGATACATCGATAAATACTAGGCTTGCATAAAAAACATCATTAGAATAATTAAATATAAAATCAATATTTACAAGCGCTTTGCCACTTCCTTGACGAATTATGGTTACATTAATACCAATATACTTATTGTTTGATGGACTTGATAACATCTGGCGTAGTAACGCTGTTTGTTGTTGATTTACGACTTGAATCGCTCGATTATTATTAGTATTAATGAAATATTAGAACAATTAATTTAATTATCTATGTACCTACGCCGTACGTACAGTTTTAATTATAGTGTAAATATTTTAATTTCAGTATTTACTTCTGTAAACCCCTTTGTAATAGGAATAAAATATCCTTCTTATTGACTGAACACAATGAAATTACCAGATTAATTTTATTTATAAGGTACAGTGTTTAAATTATTATATATAGATATATTACTTGAACTGCGAACTGTTTCATTAATGTAAAAAAAATATTTAAAAAATAGTGTGTATTCTTATAGATCTTTCTTCAGAAATGTTGCAATACTTTTAACAATAGCTCAATATAGCGATCAAATTAAAATAACAGTGTACAGCTTATTATTATAATCATGTCATATTATTATGTCAATATTTGTAACTCTTCTCTTACCTTCACCTAATGTGTGATCGTCGGAACTAAATTCTGATTTGTTTATCGTTATCGTGAATATTTATTTCCATAATGATCATGGGCATGCTCATAGGTCATGCTCATCCCAAAATAAATTTCCTCCACCACCTTCATCATACCAGGACCACAGTAAATTCTTGCTTTAAAGCAGAATAAGGTGTAGTGTAGTTGTCATGCTACAGCACTTTGACCGTGAATAGTTCTATCATTGTTTATTTGTTTTACTAAGTGTTTAGAAAATAACATATTTTAAAATACTTTTAAAATAATCAGCTAGCTACCTATATCTTTGAAAATGTTTATGTTAACCACGTTAGGCATATAATAACAATAGAAGTCGTTAATTTAATGAATGTTGAAGGTTTATTGACATTAGTTTATTATCATCAAGTGATGGATGGACAAGGAAGATAAGATTGTAACGATATTAATTTAATGATCTTTTGTACGTTTTATTTCCATACCCATAATACATAATACCCCCTAATGTACCGTTATGATGGTCTTTTATACGTACTAGTCGATACCTTCGACTTCATACGCGTAGCATGCATTTTAGCACAACCACTATTTTACCGTCTTAGGAGTGAGAGGTTCAAAAACGATTAAATATGTAATTTTTATTCCCATCCAAGAGCCGAAACCTAAAATTTCATGTTTTTAAGGTCAACACTGACAAAATTTGATATAAACTTTCAACTTTCGTTTTAACCTCTTAGGGGATGAAATTTTCAAAAATCCCTTCTTAATGCACACTGACGTCATTTGAGGAACGTTTGTGTAAAATTTCATAGTTCTAGAACCAGGGGTTTCAGTTGTGCGTTGATCGATATAGTTGGCGATAGTTAATTAAAGGTACTCTAAATCTATATGTACCACCATGTGCAGAATACCTCGGTGGGAGACTAATAACGACTTAAAAAAAACACAAATCGTGATTATCAAAATGCCTAATCACTAAATAACTTTAGCAAACCTGCCTTTTAAATGGTTTAATACTAAGTACAGTGTATATTTTAGACTTTTTATATGACAGAAGTAGAAAATGAGCATGCATTCCACCTGACGGAGATCTGTAATGAACCCCAGATAAGATAAGAATCGTTCCTGAGATCGTTCACAGATGCATTGCTACCCCGTTGAGACTAAGTTGGAACGCGTCGGAAAAGTATGTTTCCCTTATCACACCCTACAAACCAGAACGCAGCAACGCTTAACACTGCTGTTATTTGTCAGGATTAAGTGTGGCGGAGATGTCTCCGGAGTCGAGCGACAAAGGATTCTACCACCTTCAGATTAAGTAAGTACTTAATTTGCTGTTAGTGGCAAATACATACGCTTAAATCAATTGTGATACTTGAATAGCAACCACTAAATACGTAGTTGCGACACTAATAAATTTTAACATAAGTTTTATATCTACTTGGACCATATCATAAATGGATATTTGTAATGGCCAGATATCCAAGAGATACATAAACATTTTAGCTTCATTTCTCATAGTATTACACAGATCGTAATCTATAATTATTTCATTAACTATTACTTTGGTACGTTTTTGGCTTAAAACTAGAAGTTCACAATAAGAGCAAAGGATACCAATAGTAAAAAATTCAATTACACATGAGATAGTTATCCTTATAACAATGTCCACGCTTAGATTATTTTTGAAGTAAAATAGCGAAGACCAAATGGATATGACTATAATTAAAAAAGTGGAAATAAGGGTCATTAAAATTTTAAAGTTAAAAATCTCGTTGATTTTAATACATGTTTCTCCAATTACATTGTACGCTTTAGCTAATTCTCGAATTTTTAAGTTTTTGTGCAGATTACGTTGAATATTATTCAGATTAATAACTTCGATTCTTACATGCTCATCATTTCGGCCTAAACATGTCCTCTTAATAGTTTTTAAATGTTCAGTTATCTTTTTATTGATAAATTGAATTCTAACGATTAATAATCTTATTAACAAACAAACAACGAAGATTTCTACAGAACGTGCGTAGTAGATAGGTAGTGCTGACAAAGTGGTTACATCAATTTCAGTTCTTGTAAACATATCAGCACAATATATAATAACAGGACATACAGTGCATAATATTAGATAAACCATAACATGCTTTCGTGTTTTTGTATAAAAATTTACATCTAAACCCAATATTTCATCTATTTGCGAAAATGCTAAAAACAAATTTATGCTGGCCTTGTTGAATACATTACACTTTATTGCTGAAATTGCATATTCCAGTATTATAAGCAAAAACGGTACTTCGTAAATTTGGTCCACAACTTTAAGAATAAATGAACTGGGTTCCAATAAGTCAAAATAAGATAATAGACCATACGGGAAAACATAGGCGGAGATCAAACATAATCCAAGTAATTTCATTTTAATGCTTATTGCATTTAATTGTCCATTCTCGTCTACTTGAAATCTGAATATTCCAAAACAATATTCAATCTTCAATATCAGACTGACTCCTTTAATAAATTCAAGAATTTGATTTCTATCCTTTGATGGCTTCTGTTTTTGTCCCGTTTTTTTCATTTTTTGTCTAATTCCGTGCGACTTTAACGTGAACTTAGTAAAAACTTTATTGCTTCACTCAATACGTGCGCCGCGATGGTGTGACATCGATAAATACCGGCTTGCTTATGCAAGCCGGTATTTATCGATGTCATCGCGTTTTTATAAACACCATTACAATAATTAAACATTAAATCGATATTCACAAGGCCTTTGTTTCCTCTTTAAGGAATAACAATTTATATATTATTACTTATTGATTGCTGGACTTGGTGGTATCTCCGCTGTGTACATTGGTATATTTGGATAGATAAAATCTTGGATATGTTTTTGTAGACAAAACGTAAGCCAAGTTTTTTTTAAACAGAATAGAAATAGATTTTTTTTAATCAATTGCAATTGGAACGTTAACTTTACGTATACTTTTGCAATTATAAAGTTACATAAAATGAGATACTTGAATTATAACAATTAAGTATGTTGTAGCGACACTTATAAATTTTAGCATAAGTTTTATATCTAATCTTAACATATCAAAAACAGAAATATATAATGGCCAAACATCAATTAGTTCCATAAACGCTTTAGCTTGTACTCTCATAGTGTTAGGAAGATCGTAATTCATAATTATCTCATTAACCAAAAATTTTGTGCTGTTGCGCTTTATGAGAATATATTCGGAAAAGCCACAAAGGGTCCCGATCAAAAATATTTCGACGGCACACCATACAATTATTCTTATTAAGGCATACGAAGAATCTTCATCGTTACGGAAGTAATATATTGACGACCAGACAGTGAGAACTATTACCATGAATGTAGATATCAGGGTCATTAAAATTTGAAAATTAAAAACACAGTTAACTGCTTCACATGTTTCACCGATCATACAGTATGCCTGCGCTAATTCACGGATTTTAATGTTCTCGTAAGAAACAGAGCCAATGTAATTTATATTCACCTTCCGTTTTGATGTTTCTTTCTGTGACATTGTAAACCATTTCTTGCCATCATGTTTATTGTAAATAAATACAGATAAGTACTCGTTAATCATCTGTAGCTTTGTAATTAGTAATCCAATAAGTAAACAGATCACGAAAGTCTCTAGAACACGTTCATAGTATATACAAAAAGCTGCAAGAGTAGTGACATTGAGATCATCTTGCGTTAATGTATTGATAAAAGCGAAGATAAATGGACACACAGTGCATAGAATTAGGTAAATTATAGCTCGATTTTTGGTCAAGGAATGTTCAATCATATTTATATTTAATTTTTCATCAATTTTAGCCATCGTAGAGAATATTGATATATTTCTATTGATTTCATAATCTCTCATTGACAGCATTACAAATAGCATGTATTGCACAATGATCACCATGAGTGGTAGCTGATACACCATATTCACTATTTCTTCAGTTTTTGTAGAATTAGCTTTTTCAATATCGATCCATAGGAATATGAAGTATAGCAGAACAAAGACAAATACAAGAAACAAACCAAGCAATTTTCTTTTCTTTGTAATTTTTGTCAGGTTCCCATTTTTATTTACTTGGAATCGAAATATTCCAAAGCAATTTTCTATTCTCAGTATAGGTTTCATAGCTTTAATAAACTCTTGTAACTGGTTCGTGCTTCTGACATTTTCTTCATGACTATTGCTACTATTTTCCCCTTCATTATTTGATATGTTTAAATGCATTTTATGAAATGATCTATGTTTAGTGTACTTCACTACATACGAGCAAGCTCCATCAATAAAAGCCTGCTGGGTATCAAATACACAATCATGTGAACTAACGAATAAATTCGATTGTATCAACCATTAGTAAAATGAAACATTATTTACAATAGCTATTTCCACTAAGGGTAATCAATTTCAGTAATTTGATATGCCTACGTTTCATGGTAGCTTACGGGCCTTACGGCTGACGACACATTCAATTATTGCTGTTAGAATTATTGAATGTAAAATATAACTTAATTTAATAACTTTCTGATAACAGTTAGTTACTTAATATGTATCCCTCTTAGCCGGCAATAATATATTTACTTATTTACCTACTGTCTAAATTAAAATACCAAATCAATTTACTCCTAATGAACAAAATGTATCTTGCCCATACAAAATTTCGGTATTGCCCCGCCACAGTCAGTTAGTTTGTTCTATAAGTACCTACCTGTACCATGAATGTAAACATCCTTAATCCTGTAATCTGTTTTACGTGCTTTAAGTGTTTAGAAAGCAACATTTATTTTTAAATACTTAGATCATTAACACTTCTTGACCTCTGACAGTGTTACATTCAAATTGATTCATTTAATGAACGTCGGAAGTTTCTTTACATTCAAAGACATTCAACTAGTGGTCAATATTAAATCTCTTTATTTATGTTTGGATTTTAAAACATTGCTTCAGCACAATAAAGTTGCATGGAAACGAACGACAAGAAAGTCGCTAGGAAATTAACTTAATGATCTTTTGTGAATTTTGTGTCTATAGCTTTAATACCTTCTTAAATAATGGTTGATAGATATTATATTACGTATATTAGCAAAAAACATTTAAAACATTGTAGTCCATTATTATGAGTTTAATTTACACAATACAATAATGAACGTCATCTGTCGGAGAAAAGCTGAAGCAACTTCGTGAAGTTTATGGTAAAACATTTGATTGTTTTATATCTATTGAAATGCTCATATAATATAAAGATCAATAATAACTTGTTTCTTATTTCTACAGTTCCAGTGCGTTTACTTTATTACACATACATCATAGAGTATATTTAATTTCATTGTATAGCTGATTTAACTTAAGTTAGTACTACTGGTCCCTAGATGGCGCTACGAACTATAAAATTTTAAATGAGTTTGCAATTCATAATGAACAACAAATATGTATATACCTAGACCTATTAAAATCTTAATCTGTAATATCTGCATTTTTTGGTACCGTCTATTACTTTTTTTCAATTAGAAATAAGTCATATTTCATAGAAATCGAACTACAAACTGCTACAATTTGATAAAAATATAAGGAGTGGTAACAAAACTACTGTTGATTTTTTACTGTTCTTACTGCACTAACATAATTATATATTTTTGAACAATAGGAGGTACCAAAACAAATAATATAGTTAAGGTTCAATTTGTTTTATTTTAATGTTATGCAAAAAAAGCATTGTAATAATATTTAAAGAACTGTTTAAAACCTTTTATTAAAAAAATAATGCTGCCCGTATAGGTACATAACTGGTTGTATGGCACTGTATGCGTAATAAAAAAGAAGAAAAGGGGTTTACGGCGGAAAAGCGGACGATCGTGAGAATGGTATGGATGTCTTATAATTGAATATAAATAGCTACTTGGATTTAATTCTTTCATTGGATTTATAGATACCTCTTAATAGTATCACTTTACAACTTATCTCTATTGAAACAGTTTCTGCAGTGTCTGATGTGATGTCGTAAGCAAAAGCTAAACTAAGCAAGTTCGTAATGCGACACCAACGTGGAAAGTTTAGTTTGTACGTATTGTGCACACGTGTGGGACTTTCATATTCATATAACGGCATGCGTTGCATACTTGGTTTAAAAAAGCTCTATATTAAAGTTTTACTGCAATATGGGTTCCTACTTACCTACATTGTTTTATCTATATTTTAATCACTACGATTAAATTTATCAAATGTATCAAAATTATAGAAATGAAAATATTTTTGCGAAGTAAATCCTGTATTGTATTAAATTTAACATTTATTTTATTCTATTTACAAAGTTCACAAAGATGTGCATGTAATATAAGTAAATTATTTAAAGCCTTTAGTGCAATAATTATTTAATTTCAGTACGAATGTAGATAAGTTCTTACCTACCTTACAATTTCTGAATAAGTACTATGTATTAACTTAAAACTTATTTAAAAATTTCGTACTAAATGTACCTAACTTTTTTTTAAAGTAGGGGGGAACCTTCGAAAGCTACCCTTTGCCGCGGCAGCGACGGCGGTTTATGTTGAATTTTTATTCTGAAAAACCGTCGATGGCCGTTCTCAACTTAAGAACCAGAGAAATAAAATACTTACTACCTACTATCTTTTATAGCAAACAGAGAAAATATAATTTGGGTTGGGAAAAAGGATAAAGAATAAATCCAATTGTTGATGTAACTATGCGATATATGTTTTCATGGCAGAGGTCCCAGCTGAGCGTACAGACCTGCGCCCGCTGTATCGACCGCTCAAGACGTAGGCATGTCCACCAATGATATCGACTTTTTAAATAGAAATTATTTTCAATTTTCTACCCATTATATTTAATATCTTGGGTCAAGAAAATTATTTTTACACATAATTATGATAAATAAACAAAAAAAGGACGTGACATTTTATTTTTTTTATTGTTACTGATGTTACTAATGTAGGTACACTGCATCGATCATGATTTTATTAGCTAAGTCTATTGACGCACCAGTCTGAGTAGGCACATATTTTGTACAATGATCATTTGAGTAAATTTTCGTTTATCCTACCCTTTATATAACTAAGTACCTATTTTTATAAACCGTTCTATGATTTGATCGTAACTTTCAACAAAACAACATTTGATTATGAAAATTAGCTGACTTAAGTAGGCACTTCGATTTCTTATTCGAAAAGCAATACGAATTGAAATACAAGTAAACTCTTTGGCAATTCAATTAGATCGTGTCCTATTTAAGCGTCCTACTTGTATCTGTGTATTCATTATTCTCTACTTCTGATGTGAACTGTACGTATCATGTGTTTGTTTGCAACCATCTTGTCAAGTTGTTCGTAAATTTTATATAGTATAGAAGTAGTAAACCAGTATACAGTCCACCTGATGGTAAGTCGCAAGTGGCTACTGCTGCCCATGGACATCTGTAATCAACCCCAGGTAAGATCAGATACCTGAAATTGGTCACAGATGCGTTGCCACCCATGATAAGTTAGAACGCCTCGGATAAGTAGATATATCTCCCTTACCAAACCCTTGAAACCAAAAAACAGCAGCGCTTAACACTGCTGTTATTAGGCAGAAATAGGTGTGGCGGAGACGCCTTCAAAGTCGAACCACAAAGGTTTCTATAACCTTCATAATTCTATGAATATTTCAGTTCATCACATCACAATGTGATGGATATAATTCTTTCAGGTACTCGTACTAAGCTGCAATAGTCAACTTAGCCCAATTCTGAATCATAAATTCATGATGCTTCTACATGAATTAGCAATGAAGCCAGTCTCTTTGTTTGGAGAGCTGAAAATCTAGGCAAGCTTTATACCTACCAAATAGTAAAACTGTTCTAGAAAAGTTTTGGCGCGCGCACTAGCAGCATTACATCGATGGTCTGGTATAGTTTGACGCCGGCGCTATAGTTTTTTTAGAACTATCGATAGAAAAAGGCACCCCTAGTCCATAGGGGATGCAAGGAGGCACACGCGGCGCGACAGTGTCTCGCGACGGACGCGCGGGCGGCTTGCGGCTGCTCACCGCGGCCCTCCGCCGCGCTTACGTCAACGTAGCAGCGTCGCAACCATGGGACAGACCACCGGCGTCGAATGCACGCCTGAAGACGACGACGACGAGCCCCGCATCCACGTCAACCCCACAGAACGATCCTTGGTGAGTTGTGTAATAGACTGACGTCGATGATTAAATATTCCTTAAGAGGCACCAGCAAGTCTGTTCTAAGTTATGCTCCAAAATAAAGAGATTACTTATTATTTTTTTGCGTGATTACTTTGTGTGTGTTTTAACTGTTATACACAAGAACCTCCATGTTGTAAAAACGCATTACGAATTCATTTACATAAAATGTTGAAGATATATATTAATCATTAATACACCGCTAATGGTTTATTTTCACCACTGCAGACTGCAGTGCTGTTTGCAATTAGGGCTGTGATTCGTTATTTAGAAGGAAATAATTTACAAAATATCTTATTTTCTTATACAGCAGTTATATCTACACAGGTACATAATTACATGCACAGCTTTTACATTGATGGGTATTTTATATTATGTTATAGGTGCATTGAAGATACCTCGATGCAAATATACCACTTCAGGCGATTTTTTAGCATTTTAGAATTGTGATATATGGTATTCATTGTCCTATTTTTTATAGAAAGTATTGACAAAATGTAGGACAAACGTGTTTGATTTTCAGGTCAATTTGAACTATTTAAAAAGTCATTTGAAGTGGGTCTCTTCATAACTGGTTAATTTATTTAGTAAAAAATAAAAGAAATATTATTCGTTTGGTTACTAACATAATTAACGTGGCACAGAAACAAAGACCAAGGCAAAAAAATAAAATTTATTAAGCACACGGACGCACGCGGATAAAATTCCCTGATTTCGAAGAATGCGTGTTCGGTACTTTATACGCACTTGGCGCGTGTTTTTTTCGTTGTTTGACAGTAGTCGGTGTGTGAGCGCGCGAGAAGAGCGACTTGAGAACGGAGCTGCTAGCTTCTTGTGTGAAACGAAACGTATCGCAGCAGTCGTATTCGTAGGCAAGCACATCTGTCATATCGCTGAACATAAACTGAATTATTATTGGTGTTTAATTTTGATTATGTTGGACTGAAATAACTGTACCAATCATTTGTGTGGCGTAATACAAAAAACATTTATTTTAAATCATAAACTGTCATCATGGGGGTTGTGTAATTGATATTTTGTGCTCTGAAAATAAAACGTTAATCTCTAGTGTTCGATTTTCAAATGTTTTGATTATAACTTTGTGTAATATAAAATTTTCCAGTGGTTGCTACATTCAGTTTTATTGTCTGAGTAATCAACTGCTAGGAGGATTGTGAAAATGTCTAAGGTTTCACTCGGCAATATACCTTCAAATCCTCGTATAAATCGTCTGAGAACCTTTTCGAGAGTGAGTATATTTGAAAAATATTATTTATTGTTACGAATGTTATAAAAAGGAAATTTACGTTCGATTTAGGCGCTTTTATTATAAAACTTACGTTAACAGTTTTGAGGTTACCTAACATTGAACTTGGTATTATTTTTATAGCAAGAGATTTTGTAAATGCATGCTGTGGTGTATTTAACACATAAATATTTATTTTTTCAATTATTACCTTGTTGTTAAAAGGTGTTATATTATCTTTGTTTCAAGCCATTGTTTACATTGTTATCTTTGTGTCCTTTGCCTTTTAAAACAATAGTACATTATTCTTTGTTCCAAATCTACTACTACATACTTTAACAATAATGCACCTGAGTAAGTTTAAAATTTAAATGAAACCATTCCTTTTGCG
>DWNM01000477.1:0-10761 GCA_018250375.1 Narcosius parisi helen
GTCCATGGTACCCACGTGTGGGGAAACCTAGTGTGGGGCTTTGAGTGTAGAAAGCGTCGAAAGCGTCTAAGCGTCTATTTGTGCATTCAAAATTGCATTTCATTAACAGTTAATTGTTAGTTGTTAATTTGACACTTTTTTGTGGTAACTTTCTCTCGGAGTGACTGATAAAAAGGTCACAACTTTGCTTAAGAAATGCACTGTTTTTAGAACTAAATTAAAACGCCTTATAGCTCAACTTTCTACGCACTTTTTGCCTGTTACTAAATAGCATACTATTAAAATTATATAGCTTTTCGCTTAGTCTGAAGCAATACCCTTAATCCCCGTTCCAGACATTTGTATCTGTATCTGGAGTACCGCTTTAATTGTCGTTTTAACCACTTTTGAAATTACAAGCGTGTTCAACTTCGTACCACCTAATTAGTGTAAAGCTTGTGTTCCAGCGTTAATTAGGACTAGTGAATAGTTAACCCAAAAAGATCCAAGTGAAGCAAATAGTTTTGACTTTTACTGTTAACGACATGATTGAGACAGGACATTTTTAATATAATAATTTAAATAATATGCATAATAAAAAGAAATTTAATTAGTTTAAAGCGACGAGAAAATTAAGAAGAATCTGTTATCATATTTAAAATAGGTAAGAATTCTATATATAATTAAAGATATTCAAGCAATACTTTAGCTTCATATAACAGTGGACAACGGCCTTAACTTTTATCTAACTGTAAAAAATATGTTTGTTTATCTGAAACATTTGCCGTTTATTTGGATTCTTAAATAAACACTAACATTAACACTCGCATTTTAAACCTACAAAAGAACATTGCTCCTGTTCTTTTTTTTATGAAACTGAAGTGGCAAACGAGCATGCACTCCACCTCCTGATAAGTAATCACTGCCGCTCGTGGACATCTGTAATCAACCCCAGATAAGATTAGAGTCCTACCTGTGGTTGCCACAGATGCGTTGCTATCCCTGAGGACTAATCTTGGCTAATCGAACATCTCTCTTATGTATGTCTTCTTTACCACACCTTTCAAACGGGAATAGAGTAGCGCTTAATACTACTATTATTAAACAGAAACAGGTGTCTGGTGATGACTCCGGAGTCGAACCAGAAAGGGTTCTACCACCTTCAACATTGAATTTTATGGACAACTATTTCAACAAAAACATGGGCGGCAGTTGCTACGTACCATCATGTGGGCTGTATACTCGTTTGCTACTTCTATATTATAAAATATATATATATCGTAGAGAATTTTTCACGTACAGAAGTATTACTACAAAACCATAAACGCTATATACATCACGTGAACGGAACGGCAATAGCTTTAAGCTGTAAAAGCGCTTCATCCAGCTTGATTACTTTAGCTCTTTCGTAAATTGTTTCTTCCAGTATAAACTTATGTATATGGTAATGAACATATACATCACGTGAATTAAAGTTATTGTTATTGACAACTTCCGTATCTGTCAACGACGACTAAAAATCGTGGTCACAGTGACGCAAATGACGTTAATGATAAATAACTTGATGCAACACAGAATTATTACGTTCCATCGCTATTGTCAAAGTTATTGTTATACACTGGCGGATCCAGTGGCAGGGGGCTAAATGGGTCAAGTCCCCCCTTCAAAATATTTGTTATAAGTACACCCGACGTAAATCTTAAATGAAAACTTAACAGTATTTATTTTGTTAGTCACTATTTACTTCTCAGAGTATTTTTATGTTTTCCTTAATTAACCGTGTTGGTGACTATTTATGCGCCAACAATTAATATGGCAATTGTTCAGCTGGGTCAAGTTTAACAAAAATCCTGTATCCGTCAGTGTTGTTATAGTTAACTTTAACGCGTTTAAACGGGTCTACGGTGCAACTCACCCTAAGTTTTTATCTTTCCGCTATACCCATTAAAATTAGACGAAGGAAATCTCAAACCAATCATAGTTATTTAGCGTTAAGTAAGAACCAATTAGAAGACTTATGAAACTTTTAATTAGTCTCCCTATTTTTGTTTATAACTATAAAGCTCGTTTGCGCAACACTTTTGATATAACTTTGCCAATATTAATTATGAACTCAATAAATTTGTAGATTTTGAAGATGGTAACGTTTTATGACCAATTTTTTTTTCCACACACGTTGTCATGGGTCCAGAAAAGATAATCAAAAAGACGCTTTCTACACTCACAGCCCCACACTAGGTTTCCCTGTGTCGTGGGTACCATGGACACACACATAAACAAATACACAAAAACCCAGACCCAGAACAGAAATCTAAATTCATCATTTAGATGTCTGACTGGTGATGGTGGTGATGTCTGACACGGTGACCGCTCCGCCACGCGGGTCGTCGAAGTAGTCGTAGAAGCTAGTATACAATATACACGGGTTACGAGCCATAAGAGTACGAGACCATGAACTATGCTGGTTTCATGTTAATAATACGTATACACCTCAATCTCGTCTAACTCATAAAGCTGTAAGGTCATAATCGCCTTGTCAACTGAACTGAACATTAAGTGATTACATAACACTTAGTAAGCATTAAGCCTAAAGTGTATGGTAAGTGCTATGCTAAATTAGTTTCATTTCATGTTGACACAATATATGACCTTTATTACCTGGTGCATTAAGACGCAAATTGCCTGAATTACGCGTCCTACTGAGATGCTCTTCTACCTGTGTATCAGAACATTTCACCTCATCTATTAAAGCTCTCACTATGAAACCACGATGTCGTAATAAAGTGGATACTTAACATTATTAAGCTTGTTCAAAGTTCAGATATATTGAAATTTAGTTGGGCGTGAGATGTTTCTTGTCCTCAAGAATTGCTTGCTCAAAATTCATTTATAATATGAGGTATTCTCTATTTCGACATTATTCTAACATTGTATAAAACGCCGCAGTGTTCTGACGTATTCTGGACCATGATTTACTAACGTAGTCATACCTTTTTTTATGACTAGAGGGAATCTTCAAAAGGTACCCGGTGCCGTGGGAGCGACATGGGGTTATATGGGATTCTTACCGCACTAAAACCCCCCCTTTGGCCGTCCTCGGCGCTGCGTAGAGGACTCCCGGGGATCTCCAAAGGAACGCAACCGGAGTCCTCCAAGCGCGTTGCCCCGTCGGGCTCCGCCCAGGTAAGCACAAGGCTCGCCGCACCGGCTGGTGTGTACGACGGCATGCGGCCACACATACCGCCGTCCTTCTACTATGCTCGACGTCGAGCTCTACGTCGATTCAGCCTTTTTAGTTCGATATGGAGCTCCGCACTGGTAATATCGATATGCACTAATACATATTTGCTCTAATAGTCTAATAGAAGCTTTTAATTTTGATAAGTAATATCGTGGATGCGTTCATGGTGGTCAAGTATTGCATACAAAAATGTAACATGTCGCTGTCACGGCGTCGAGTTGGAGGTTGTGTTCCTTATTGAATAGCGGAACTGGGCGAAAGCTGATTATACATGTGCTATCAGTTCAGATGTTAGTCAAAAGGGCCAACTACCTTAAATAAACAATTGGAGCAAAGTTCCTAAGCTAAAGCTCCTAAAAAAATGAAAACCATTGAAGTTTTAATGAATACGAATTCCTTTGTAGTAAATCGACTTGCTTATTTAATAAAGCGTCGATTACTAGGAAATTCCTTTGCGAATGCCGCGGCGTCTCAATAGCGAGATTTTAGCATTTGCGCAAAAGTAAATTTAACACAGGAGTCATGTCAGTATTTTTCGCTGCCAAACGATTACTGTTTTATTTTTTCCATCTAAACCCTCATTCATATAAAAATCGTGTAGGTATACCACTATCTCTTCCAAATGTTTTAAAAGCAAGCTTTTATTTGTACTAAAATTTACAGAGATCCTATGTTCACCTTCAAGTCAACCATCAGACCTGCTCCTTATCACAATAATATCGCATTGGCCTCCGATTTACATATGCATACAAAATTTCATCTCAATCGGATAACGGGAAGTCGGTCAAATTTAACTTGCACGATTTGATCCGAACATACATAATTACATACCTATATACATTGCAAGTTAAATAAAAGCTTGTAAAATTACTTAATTATATTGAGACATCTTTTATAGCGACTATTCGGCCTATGCTGGTCCCGGCGGCGAACGCTGCTGCCTGTGGCATGCAAATCGTGTCGCCAGGTCGTAGTCGCTTCGCTGGTCACACCGCTATTCGTGCCGCCTGATCCCGTGGTCGGGCGGGTAGACAAAGGTAAGTTAGTAGGTTCTACTACTCATTTCGTAAATTGACTACAAATATATTTACTTTTCTATTGGTATAATTTGGTATATTGTATAATTGGTATATTGGTATAATTTGTTCACTCGTATACGTCTGACATATCACAATGTCTACTATTAGACCAGTCAAAATTAATCCCTTTTAATCCGACCCGCGTGGTTAAGCTGTCCCCATACCAGCCTGACACACAGTAGGTTTCCCGGATAGACAGATCTTTAGATGATGAATTTCCCACTTTGCTACTTAATGTTACAAAAAATAGATTTGATAGGTTCTTAACTAAGTTACTTGTAAAATTTCACTATGTAAAACGTCCTTTAAATTTTAAATTTACATACGAAAGCCCTTTAGAAGAGAATCCATTATCACATTGAGCAATAATAAAAAAATGTATGCTAAGAATCCATTATTATTCCAAAAGGGATCCATTTTGGTCCATTCCGGTACCGCCATAATCCTCGGTGAAAAATCAATCGTCTCCGCTTACTCATGGTACAATGTCTAAGCAAACACCATTTGAATAATGCGAAACAAGAGGATTTATATCGTGGATCCCGTAAAATGTGTTCTCATCGGCTGTCTACATCCGTTTTCGTGTTTACGGAAAGTGTTGTTCAAATTATATTTGAATCTTGAACGAATTTGTTAAATTTATTATCATCATCATCATCATCGACCAATTACTCTCCCACTACTGGGCACGGATCTCCTCTCAGTATGAGAAAGATTAGGCCATAGTCCACCCCGCTGGCCTAATGCAAATTGGTATGTGGAGTCTTGTGACAATTTTGGTAGGAGTAAATATAATTTTGTTCCAAAACATTCACCTACAAGAAAGCTTTCTTAAAAAAATATTTAGACAGTCTACTGTAAAGCCCGGCGCACACTATAGACGCGACAGTCCGCAGCGCATCGCATTATCCGTCGACGTGTTGTTTGACGTTGCGGTGCGCCCGCCTATTCATAGTGAGCGATAGTTCATACAAAATGTACTAAAATGATATAGGCGTATTTTTATAATGCGATGCGTTGCAGTGCGGCCTGCCCTAATGTGCGCAAGCCTTAAATGTGTCTTTATTTAGATACCGAAGTTCACACAGAGCACACGATAAGGGCCATTCCACGGTAACGTTATCTCTAACATGCCTGAAAGCTCGTAACGCGATCCAATAAAAAATAACCATAACAGTTATCTTTACAACTTAACCATAGATTAACGGTCGGTCACGTTAACAAGGGTGATATGACCCTATGATTGTTTTACGATGGTATAAAATCCCCTACTTTACAATTTGTTTATCCCTGTACAAAGACGCATCTGTGTGAAAGCATTTATTAAGGCATAAGATAAACTTAACTGTTGGAATTGTTATGCACATGGTAATAAACATTTCGTTTCGTTTGTAGTTAGCTAATAAATAAGTTTATATTTAAAAAGGTTTTTAAAAGCTTTTACTTATACCAAAATTTACAGAGACCCCGTGGCTTGCAGCTTCATCATTAGACCCTGGATATCACCTAAGACTAGAAGCCTCATCAAAACGAATCAAACGAGCTTAAACTCGATGGGGTTACGTTGTTTTATTACAGAGTTCCTAGGGCCACCTTCTTCATCAGTCCAGCTCCCTATCATAATAACATTGCATTTACACATGCATGCAAAATTTCAGCTCGATCGCATTCCAGAAGGTGGGACAAATTTAACTTGCAAGATTTCACCCGAACATACATATATCGCAAGTTGAATAAATAATAAATGAGTTCAAACGTGTAAATAATAGTCAGTATTAGTAGTATTAATATTAGAATCTTGCAAATCCACATGTATCCCCATGCAGTTTTTCGGTACATTTGCAGAAACCCTAAATACTACGGGTAAACGTAGCCTATGTCATAATGCGTCGTTCGAGAACCATTTGATTCAAGTCAAAATCTCGAACAAATGCGGTGTTTCCTAAATTGACATGTAAAACAGACAAAGTTGTAAAATATAACAACTGGACAGAAAATGGCAACTACTTACAAGGAATTTGTAATTTAATTATAGATTTTTTTGGATAAAGAATCTAAAAATCTAATAATAGACAATTTTTAGGATAATAAAAATCAATACCATTTAGTCCATAAATACTTGGGATTTTTCATAAATTGAACGCGAGAGTGAACGAGATCGAAACAGCGCGGAGATGAGACAACTATTATTTTACATAATCAATTTCTGATACATTTCCATCCAACTGCCATTAAAATTTCACTGCTGGACATTCGCCTTCTATAGGCAGGAGGGTATACGCCACCGCGCAGGTAGTTACTGCAGTAGAAAAACAACTTTACAGATTGAATCTCTTACGCCCGTTATTAATAAATCAATCTGTCCAATGTTTCAATGTTTTGCTCACCACAGATCGACAATGTCAAATTTCGATCTTTGGCAAGCAAAATTTGGATGGACTGAGTATTAAAAATAGGAGTAAAACGCCTAGTAGACAGCGCCTAGACATCTATGGAAGAGGGACACTACTCTACGCTAACACCATAAGGTAATAAACCGAAAACCGGACAAGTGAGTGTATTCATTTACTAGAAAAGTCAGTGTTTCATGACAGTTGACGTATTTTTTAAGCAGGTCACCTTTGAGCACCTACAATTATGGTCTTTACCGCATTGATTTAGTTACTATTTTAGTATGTAGTGTGAAAAGTGTACGTACAGGGGTTAGCTAGTGTGGTAAACAAGTCGTAAATTAACCTGCCGTGGACATCTCTGCTCCTCCGTTGATAGATGAACCGAATATTGTAAACAGGGTAATAAAAACGGGATAGTCTGACAGAGGTTTCACTTGTAATGTTATTTTATATACATAGTGTTATCTTTTTTTATAATAGGGAAGTAACAAACGAGCATGCAGTCCACCTGGTGGTAAGCGGCTACTGCCACCCATGGACATTTGTAATCGACCCTGGATAAGATAAGAGTCCTACCCATGGTCGATCACAGATGCGTTGCTACCCCTGAGGGCTAAGATGGAAAGCCTCGGATAAATATCTCTCTCGTACCACACCCTTCAAACCATAAACAACAGAGCTTAACAGTGTTATCATGAGGAAGAAATAGGTGGGGCCGTGGGTGCCTCTGGAGTCGAACCACAAACGGTTGTACCACGTTCAAATTTATTTTAAGGTTTATTATACCTACATTTAGCCCAATATCAAAGATTAAAAAAATAGAAATCTTATATACGATATAAATTCAAATGCAAACGAAATCGTACGAAACGAGAGCGTTCATTAAAAAGAAGGAATCGGTGAAAATGGGGTTTTAACTTTTTCAATTAAAACGAGCGCACGCGGGCGCGTCTGACCCACATAGCAGTGATACGCGGCACTGTGTCCCAATAAACGGAAATATTACCATCAATAGTTTATTTTGTTGTATGCAGCAACCTTTTTTATGTGCCCCAGCTGGTCATTAGTCTTTTTTATAACATGGAAGTAACAAACCACCATGCAGTCCACCTGATGGTAAGTGGCTACTGCCGCCCATGGACATGGACAAGGTAAACCACAGATGCGTTGTTACACCTGAGGAGTTGGAACGCCTCGGATAAGTATCTCTCACTTATCGCACCCTTCAAACCATAAACGGCAAAGTTTAAAACTGCTACCATAAGGAAGAAATAAGCGTGGCGGTCGTGTTTCCGGAGTCGAACCACAAAGGATTCTAAATTTAGTTATTTATTTAGTTTTGCAATTAGAGAAAATTTGAAGAAAACATCACTTACTGCAGTGCGGAAACGTAAAAAGTATTTCAGACGGTAAGTGGGAAATGGCCACCGTCGCCTATGGATATCTGTAATCAACTCCAGGTAGGATTGACGTTCTAGATCAGTCTCTGTGGACTAGATTAAATCTACATCGACTGCAAGGCCGCGTTTCAACCACTAGGCTAGCACTGCTGATATCATATATAATGTACAAAGGTATAAAAAGAATGTGTGAACACAACACTGATGTTTGTTTCTGTATATACCGCGTACAGACAATTTGATCTCCGGAGGTTCGGGCCCAAATTGTCGTTTGGTTATACCCTTTTTATTGGCAATGAGAAGGTTCGTTTAGAGAAAATATTCAATACAGACATACAATTGGATACATATTGGCACTTTCGTTTTTTATAGAAAATACTGCTTGGTGAGTGGTGATTGGTAGCGCTAAATTCAGGAAAGTAGACATTGCTTGCTACCATACACACTTATTGCACGTTGTATACTTAGCCCTTGAGCAGTGATAGCCTAGTGGTTAGAAACTCGGGGTCTCAATCGAGAGAGGTTCCAATTCCAGGCACGCACTTCTGATTTTCCTAAGTTAGGTGCGTATTAGAAATTAATTGTCACTTGCTTTAACGGTGAAGGAAAACATCTTGAGGGAACCTAACGAATTAAATCGAGATTGACATCTAGCATCTTCCTAGATTTTCATCTATTGCGGTTACCACGTATAGCCAATTTCAGTGCCTAAAGCAAAACTTTCTTATTTAGGAAAAGTTTATGTCTACTAGGACATTTAAGATAATGTTTACATGTACAAATTACTTCATTATGTTTCAATATACCTATTGAGTTCAAATTTTGTAATGAAATTTAAGAACGTACCATTTTTTTCCTATCACAAATAATTAAGCTTTCATTTAGTGTTTGTCTGAATATTTAATTTGACATAATAACATTATATTTTGGTCTTTTTTGTTCGGAACCAAACAAGTTTCCTGACATTTTTAACTGAAAATCAATAAATAGTTGTTTACTGATTTCTTTCAAAGTAATCGGTAACCTTGTCCCGATTAGCAAGATCAACTCCTTCTGGAAAGTTGACGCGCTAACTGACCGTGCGGAAGTTGCAGTAGCGGGGCCGAAGTAGGCCGGACTCTGCCGAACAAACCCGAAGCTCCCTCGATCAATACCCCCAACACCCGCGGCGTGCGTCAATTCTGGGGGCAAAAGTCACTTTTTCGGCACAGGCTCCTGACTTCGTGGCATTAGATACTGGTTCAGTACCGGCTGTGAAATTTGTAATAAGTTTCGACAAAATAGTTGACATTTAAGTGTGCGAATTTTTAACTTTTTCCACTACCACCGCAACAATTTTAATCAAATGTTACAAAATATATACAATTTTATAGTAGGGTAATGGCTGAAGTATTTGATACAATATCTAAAATTTTTCATAGAAGTTCAATAAGTTGACAGCATTAAATAATCGGGATTACCAGATTATTATTAATCAATAATATCAATATCAGTATTAAATGATCTGATAATTTATGATTTTACATTGATATATGATTTTATACTGATATTATGATTGCCGCCCATAGACAATAAGTTGACAGTACTAAATCATCTGGTAATATCAATAATATTAATATCAGTATTAAATAATCTAATAATGTATGATTTTATACTGATACAAGATTTTATACTGACATTATGATTGCCGCCCATAGAAAATCAACTTCACATACGTTGGCTACCCCCGAGGAATAAGCTGGAACGTCTCGGATAAATACGTATGTGTGTCTCCCATAGCACACCCTTCAAATTAGCAGACAGAAACGCCCAACACTACAGTAATTAGGCAGAAAAGATGTGACAGTGGTGGCGCCGGAGTCGAAACTCCAAGGATTCTACCATCTTCAATAATATATTGAAAGTATCCCAAAAATGACCCAGTTTTAATATGAACTTTAAGAATCATTATATTTTCAATAAAATGAAATACTGTAGTCGGCCATGTTCTCTGAAACGCTAATCGGAGCGAATGACGTCTTGCGCCAACGCGTCACCGTATATAAACTTTTCTATGCAACGTGTGTGATATACGTGACGCCACATGCGGTGACCATGAGACCTGCGAGCCTTTTCGCGCTTAATTTAAAATAGGTAGATTTTTTTACTAAAGTAGACATGTACCTACATTTTAGAATGCGATTTCAAATTCTGTTATCATGCCCATTATAATTTGTCTAGGCGTTTCCCATATTAACTTATCACACTTTGATAAATTGTTTCACAAACCTTATTCAAATTCAAATACTACGACTGACTGCGACTTGTGTTTGCTGACTGAATATTTTTTTACATCTCAATCATACGCGCGAATGTGTACCATGCAGCTGAGGAAGCTTGTAATGCTTCTCAGGCTGTTCCAATGATTGGTAATTGAAGGATACTTTGGTGTGGTACAAATAAAGAGCTTAGAAAAAGGTAGCCGATCAATCATAGAACAGAATAATACTGTAATTTTATTTACTTATGTAGTAAATATTAATCCTCTCAAATGGACCATAGCTATCGATTCCTATTTTTTATATGATAGGAGTACCAAACAAGCGTGCAGCCCACCTGATAGCCGCCACTGCCGCCCCTGAACATGTGTAATCAACCCCAGATAAGATTAGTCTTATCTGATATTGGCC
>DWNM01000478.1:0-10758 GCA_018250375.1 Narcosius parisi helen
TTGACTAAAAAACTCCTGGCCAGATCATTTTTAATATCAAGTTTTAAAATGTTTAGTATAATAATGTACGAAAAAATATGCATTTTCTTAAAAATGAGACTTTCTCTCCTGTTTGTCATATATCATTTCTCTGCAGAGTTTCATCCCTATGAGCGACACTGTCAAATGGCATAATAATACAGCAAGTGTTTTTTCTGTAAAAATTACAAATATTATCAAAAAATCGCATGCTATATTATTACGCTATGTGATAGTGTTGCTTATAAGGATCAAACTCTGCAAAGGAAGGATATATAACAAACTAGAGGAAAAGGCAATTTTTTAATAAAATTGGTCTTTTTCCATACATTATCATACTTAATATTTTTGAACTTTAAATTAAAAATAGGTTATCCAGCATTTTTTTAGTCAACCCACTCACTGATATACACAAAATTTGATATAAGACAGGTATCATCCATTAAACGAAGGGGTATTGGTCAGCCCAAGTTCGTATCTCCTACTATTAGTTTATTTTTGACGTCACCGGTAAGTACTGTAACAGTTATTATTCTTGACATGATGACAATCGGCGTAGCGTCATCGTACCCAGCGAAGCTATGTTCAAGAACACCCCGAGCAAAATGTGAAGCTTGCGCTGCCCGAGATCTTTTCTATAAAAAACATTATTCTCGTGAATCCACCTATCATATCTTGACAACTTCTTTGAAGAATCATCTTAATATCGATCACATATTTTATTTTTATTATTTGAGCTGGCAAAATGTCTTCCTGTAAAGGTTGCGCCATTTGTAAGCTACAACACTAATAATACCGCTCTGACACGCACATGATTCCAACTTCGATTCCTGCAAGCAGATGTTTAATTAATAATATTTCTCTTGCTACCCCTAGCGTTGCTACTCCTGAGGACTAAGTTGTAACGCCTCGGATAAGTATCTCGCCCTTTCCACACCCTTAAAACCATAAACAGCAGCGCTTAACACTGCTATCATAAGGAAGAAATGTGTGGCAGTGGTTCCTCCGGAGTCGAACCACATTGGGTTCTACCACCTTTAAAATCTGCATGTAACAATATATATCACTTATGTAATAAGCAGGTAAAAAATAAATTATTTTCCTCGTATGTAAATTAATGTAAGATGAAAATGTATGACCCAAAATCAGAACCTGTTAAAATCGACATTGATTATATTATTTTGGAAGCCATATATTATCATTTATCTTTATCTTTTTCAAACTTTTAACTCTTTTAACCCTTAAATCTCTTTAAAAGTAACAGATTAATCTTTTTTTAACTTGTAACCTTTTCGATTGATAAACCATATGAATTATTAAGAAATGTCAGGACACAACTGCTTAACTTAATAATTCTTAACATAATTGTTTGTAATGACTTAATGACTCATAAAATTTAATTACTCCTAGCCATTCTGGAAGAGCCGCCACCCACGTCGCCCGATAACCCAAGCGGGGCTCAACTGAAGCCAGTGAGCGCAGTTTCCCAGATTACGGTAGCCAGTGCACCGGTCAGGAGCGCTCCGGTCCAGAGCAGCTATGCTTTGGACAGACGAGCCAAGCACGAGCATCGACCAGTGGAAACTGTGCAGCCAGTGCAGGTATGATCGTACAATTTCAATACCTATACATCTTCGAAGCATTCTTCCCTCATCATTATTTTAATCTCTTTTGTAGTAAAGCTAGATCGCATTCTAATCATCAAAATTAAGTGGCTAACCAGCATGATCACCAAATGTTGGTAAATGGTCCGTGATCAGTCGCGCAATAAACTCCAAATAACATTGAAGTTCTGTACTCGTATATCTAAATGTTTCTGCTTTACCGTACCAAACTAGAATACAGCATCGTTTAAAACGATTGTGGTCAGATAGAAAAAAATATAGAGTACCATCACGGTCGAATCATGAAATATTCTACCATTTTTATTATTTCATAAAATTTTATCGTTCCTGGAAACGTCATGAAAGTCCAACAATAACGAACAAATTAGTAAGAAATCTCCTATAAAAATTGAGATTGAACTTATGAAATAATGGATATGTATATATTTTTTGTACTAATATAATTATGTACTTAGCATTTCGTAATAAGACCCTGATGCAATTGCCGTAACGCGACATGATTCTTGTAGTGAGATCGTGAGGTTCCTCGTTAACCACAAGTGGGTAGCTTTGCGGCTTTTAGTGTGTCTCTCCGTCATTGCCTGTTTGTCTTGATTGATCTTAGTTCTATCTTGCGGTCACAAAATGTTTATGTTGGATCAATTTCTAGTACGGTTTGTTTAACAAGTTACTTTGCTCTCGCAATCTAAATGTAACATACTGTCAGGTCTAATTATGTGTACATATACAATGCACATATAAATGTCTGTACTGTGTCTGTTATTTAATAAAATTCCAGGCATTATAAATAAGCTGGAGGTGCCAGAAGAGTGTTTAGACATAATTTATTGTGGAGAATATATATATAGGTATAATCATCCGTAATATTAAATATCTTCCATTTCATTAAATATATCTGCCTTACAATAGTAGTATTAAGCAAGTAGGATTATACTCTGGTATATTTACGGCAAGACAAAGGCAAACGACTTGAACTTCCTGATGAGGAATTCCTGGAGCGCTTTTAAAAAAAATTGCACAAGTGCTCTCTATCCGATACACTATTCCTCTGGTTTTATAAATGTCGGTGACCAGGTTCTTTCGCAGACAGTCTACGTGTGTTATCGCTAAATTTAATTATAAGAAATAAAAAATAGATGAAATTAAAACGTTTATAGACCTCGGGAGCAAGTAATCTCTCTGTTAGCGACCTAAACCATGGCTCCAATCCGATCTGGAACCATATACCGTCAAATGGACTCTTTTACTGCTTGAATTTCATAAAAAATGTTGAGTGCAATGTGTTTGTCTTTGCAGTTATCTGTTTGCTGTGCAACGCTTTCCACTAAGCTAAGAACAACTTATCTATTTACCGTGCCTAAACCGAGGAACACGTTTCCAGTATTACGGTACCATAATGATATTAGATTGATGTCATCGGGTCAATTCGAAACGATCACCGCATCAGACCTGAATGCGCGTGCGCACGCCATACTGGTATTAATGTTACGGGATTTCGGTGATGTATTGCGCTGTTACGGTTTAATCAGATCGGGGATTTCAAATTAAGTCGTAGACATCGATTTCACACAACGAACGCGTTTAAATAATTCTGACCAAATTCGCTGAAAACATAGAAATCTATATATATATAACCCAAAGGTGACTGACTGACTGACATAGTGATCTATCAATGCACAACCCAAACCACTGGACGGATCGGGTTGAAAATGAGCATGCAGGTAGATGTTATGACGTAGGCATTCGCTAAGAAAGGATTTTAACTAATTCTACCCCCAAGGGGATAAAATAGGGGATGAACGTTTGTATGAAACTTTGTCAATTTTTAACCGATCGGGCTGAGACTTTGCATGAATGAAGCTAAATGGTATGGTAAATTGTACCTCTAAAGGGGTACAATAGGGGATGAAAATTTGTATAAATTTTCTTAGATTTTCGAGGTCACATTAATATTGTTCTTTTTAACGCGGGTAAAATTGCGGGGCACCGCTAGTAAATGAATAAATTGCGAAATGAAAGAGTGAAGGTGGTAAAAAATTCCCATATTAAAACAAGAATACAACGCTATACTACTTTGATCAGATGAAGTTTTTGAAAATGTAGTAAGCCAAAGAATATACTACATAAGAGGCTTTCCAATTTGTTCATCAAGTGGATAGTACACCATTGGTAGTAGTGACACGTACATAAAATAACAAAAGTTTAATTTGAATAAGTTGTAAATTAGACCGATCGAACTAACTATATGACTACTGTAATAGTATCTACAAAAAACTCGACATTATCGAAACCTAAGACATTTGCCCACTGTACATGTTCATAATAATTCGTAATAAGATAAATGTTACAAAACTAATTTGTAATTTATGTAAAACCAGACCCGGAATCTTAATAAATGCAAAGTGCGTGGAGTCTACACAGATAGAAAATAATTTCGTTTGGTGTAAGTCCCAAGCGTTTTGTTAGACAAGACATCAGCTTGGTAATGGCAAGTACTTTTTGTTACCCATTCAGCGTTTGTTAATTAGTCGTTGCGAACGCATCCCTCGTCGCTATTACAACAATTACCACGCGTAACGCGGCGAAAGTGTTATCTAAATAAAAAATAAATAAGCATTGTCTTTAACGGAATCCCACGATCTTGTGATAGGGAAAAGCGTAATCTGTGGGAAACTGCGGATTGTTGACTAAAAGCGAAAGTACACGACAGTGTCGACAATGGTCGCGCATCTGCTCAGCTCATTGATGCTGCGTCATTTCGTCAGGCTAACATGACTGCGGTTACTCAATTGAGTAATTTGGCTTTTTATTATCTTTATTGTATGCGATTGTGCTAAATGAGGTAACGATTTAAAATAGGCTGCGTCATGAACTAAAATTGAGATGTAAGAATATAATTTTAGTAACAAGTAGTAGTTCGAATTAACTATGATGAATGTCTTAGAAAGGACATGATCGCAAGCTCTGCTCCTGAAGACCCTGAAGTATTGATTATTTTTTCTTGTAAATAAAGTAGACTTCTTATGTACCTAAAGAAGTCAACGGGCATACTGTATATTTATAATTGATCTTAGGCCCTGATTTTGGCGGGGGACAATCAGGGGCAACTGTGCCGGGCGGCAGCTTCAGGGGGCACCAAAATCATGATAAGTTATGTTTATGAAAAGTGTCAACCGAAATAAAACTAAAACAAAACCTATCATAGCGTTGTTTATAAGTAATTCACAGAGGGGGCGCCAATTTCAACTTTCGCTCCGGTTCAATAAAATCGTAGATTTGGGGCTTGATGAATTTAAACAATTTAAACACGAATTTAAAAATATATTCATAAATAGATAATTTTTTTAAATGTTATTCCCAATTATTTTATTTATTCTGTGATCAATGAAAAAATCCGGTACGTTAAGGATGAATAAATATGCCTATAAATCGTCTTCTTAGTAGTATTTCCAAATAGGTTCAAGTTATCTAGAACCTTTTTCTTTCAGAATGGCGTCAGAGATTGCAATAGCAGCTCAGACGAGAACCGATCCTCCGGGCACGCATCCATGTCGGACAGCGGCGGCGCCGGGGAGACCACGAGGGACGAACCGCGGAGGACCAGACAACCTCCTCACGCAAGAACGAAACATCGGCCGCATAATAAAGTACATCGCCAAAGTTTATAGCTTGAAGGTTACCGTTACAGCGTACGGATTTTGTACATGTCAATGGGGGTGTCGAAATTTTTTTTTATATGATGGAGGTAACAAACGAGCGTACAGTCCACCTGATGGTAAGTGGCAACTGCCGTCCATGGACATCTGTAATCGATCTCCGATAAAATTATAAGCCTGCCTGAGGTCGGTCACAAATGCGTTGCTACTTCTGAGGACTAAGTTGGAACGCCTCAACTAAGTACGTCTCCCTTACCACACTGTTCAAAGCAAAAAATGGCAGCGTTTAACACCGTTGCTATTTGGCAAAAATGGGTATGGCAGCGGTGCCTACAGAGTCGAACCACACAGGATTCTACGACCTTCTATATTATTTATACTATCGCTATCCTCAGCATCAGTTCAGGGCTAACATGCAAGATGTTTTAGAAAACTTGAACACCGTGGCTCAAGATCATATCACGACGTCATGTACGTTGTCAAGTTAAGGAAGTTTGATCCAACTAGGTACTTATAAGCATTTTAGTATGAAGCAATTCATCACCAGTTGCAGTCGCCGTGGCCCGGCGGGGGAGGGCTGGAAGACATCCGCTCGGCCATCAAGCAGCTGACGCTGCGGTCCCGCGACAGCAGCAGCACGGCCACCAGCGGCGCGTCGAGCGCGGGCGGCGGCAGCAATGGAGCACCAGGTGTCGTAATCACATCTATTTTAGAAACGTTTACCACCACCATCATTATGCTGGACTAACCCATTGGGTGTTTTAGCCAGTTTTTAATTCATTTTGAAGGAAATTCCCCTAAGTTTGGTCCACTATCATCAGTGTGAGGATAGATCTAACGAAACGCGCCAAGGACAGAATTACAGTGTACATAAAACATTAACAATTTATATTTGAGAAATGTTGCACAAAATTCATAAAATATCAGCCAAAATATTATCAACAGTCTAGAAATAATTGATTTATCTAGATACAGGTAAGAGCAAAGTGTGTCGAGTACAAAGTTTCAACTCGGTAGTATCAATGTGTATAGTTATGTTTTTTTTTTCAGAAAGTGGCAGTGCGGCTGAAGCTCGAAGGAGACGGGCTCCCCTGGTGCGGCAACCCTCCCTGGACACCGTCTGCACCAATGTTACCAGTGCTGACGAATTCGTTTGGGTAGACTCCCACAATAGGTACGGAGAACGTACTTTTGATACATAGGATACAGTGTTGTTTCAATTTGAAGGATTATTTTTTGAAAAATGTCTGCCAAAAAATCAATCAAATATTGTATATTTTTCAGACTAGTCGAGTTGCGATGTGTCCCCTGGACGGCAGGTGAGGTGACCAGAGCGCTGCAGGCCGGCAGGTGCAAGGAGATGGCCACCAGGATGGCTTCCGATGCTCCACCGAGACTCGCATATTTATTACAAAGGTTTGTTCTTCATGATATCACCATTGAGTTCATATTTCTCTTTTAACTAAGTAAGAGAAGACTTAGAGTCTCTAAAATACTGGTTTAGCGGTTGTAGCTTTCAACTAACTTGCTAATTACATGCTGTTACTTTAGTACTACGATAGTAAATATATATGTTCGAGCAATCATAGTTTATTCGCTAAACGCATCTTCCTATACGTCTATTTATATTTAAATAATGTTTACCTAAATATTAATTTACCGTACCTACTAAGTATAGGACTTATTGTCGTTGACGGAATGACCAATTCTTGAGATTGCTGTCGACTACCGCTTTCGTTTTGCAGGGCGTTAGTGCGGATAGCGCGAGAAGCTCAGCGGCTGTCGCAGAACTTTGGTTTCTGCTCCAAACACGAAGTGGCCGGTGCCTTTCGGATCGTGCTTAGCACGCCCCTCGCTGACTCCTGCATCAAGGTAACCAAAATCACAATATTTTTCAATATAACGTACCTTACATCACGTCAAGATCTATTAAGCCTATTCCAAGTCTAACAAGTGTTTCAAAATATGTGTTTGGGATAAATAAAGGTATGTATGTTGTTACAAGATGACAGTTACTTTGACACACCGTCCAATTTTATTTATCCAATATAAATGGCGATCCTATTAGAACAGAGTTGTGGAGAGCGAAGACATTTCAATGAGTAGATGTGCCGAACAAAATAAGTCTTACAATATATTACAGGTGTCAGCTCTACACCATATTGTAGATTATTGTATGATAGACGTAATTCTAGTTGTAATGAAAAAGCGCAAATTATATTTTATTTCTAATGTAATAATAATAATAATCTATACTGGTGTTCTGTACAATAAATATTTACTAATCTATTGTTTATGGTCTCTCTCTTTCTTCGAGGCGTTTTCCTCATTACTGCGTGTCGTAACAGCTGTCAACCTCGTAGAGCACAGCTCTGTGGATGATATTGCGCCACTTGCTGCAGCACTCGCCTGTCTGTATAGCGTCGTGAATAGTTAAGGACAATAACCATAATAATTTATGATAGTTTCAGTAGGGCTTAATAAAAGTTGTGCCTCCAGGGTTGCCAGCGCGCGGCCACGATGTACGCGACGTCGGGCAGCGCGGCGCGGCGGCTGGGCTCGGCCGCGCGCGCGCGCACCAGCCTGGCGCCCGGCCGCTTCCAGCGCTGGATGCTCGATGTGCGCGTCGCGCCCTTCGTGCACGAGTAAGATCATCACTTATACTGAGATTATATAAAATCATCTGAGGCATGCAAATCTCTGTTCTAAAGAGATCAAGAGCAAACTTAATTTTAAGTCATAATTCGGATGTAAGTGACCGCGGCCGACGACCGCGACGAACAAAAGTTAGCGGAGCGCGCGACCCACTAGCTTTTGTTTGGCGCGGTCGTTGACCGTGGTCGCCTACATCCGAATTATGACTTTACGAGGTGAAGTCAAGAAGAAGTTGAAGATGAAGCTAACTTCATTTCGTTAAGATGGAGTTAGCTCTTGGCTTCTTTATCTTAGGAAATTGACAGATGTATACATCTGTCAATTTCCTAAGATTGATTAGTATTTAGACACAATTTTAGAACTGCAATTAATTTTATTTATAAAACAAACATATACAAATATAGAAAAAAATATATGTAGATTATATTCAATTTTGAAAAACCATAAGTTTTACTTTCTTATTTTTTTTAGATCAGGCCGTATTCTTTCTTAGAATAATGTCTAAAAATTATACGTTTTAGTAATTACTCTTTATTAAGTCTAAACTTATTTATTGTTTTCAAGGCGTGACCACTGAATAACCCGTAAGGTGACCTGCATCGTGTCATTAACTTATTTGCAGGTATGCAGCAATCTACCTCTGTGCGGGCATGGAGACCCTCCTAGAGGAGATCGCCCTCATAGCGGGCGGCAGTGCAGTCAACTCACCAATCACTCCAGCGGTTATCGACCACGCCGTGGCGAACTGCGCTGACCTGTGGGGACTGCTACAACCCTATAGTCATTTGAACGCCGGGAGAGTTGCATCGGGTAAACAAACCTTTCTATTTATGGCATGTAAAACAGAGGTAGCAAACTTTATTGTACCTAAGATCTACTAATTATACTCTGTGCGATCTACTAATCGTAAAATTTCGCTGCGGCCGTAGGATTACTGTCAATGATGTAGTCGATGAATAATAATAATTCTTATCATACTATTATCATCCATGGGCGACATAGACATTACTTTAACTAGACTGGATCTTTTTTGACATAAAAATGATAGTGTTAACGTTTGTTACTATAGGGGCATTATCACTTTCTCGGTGGGAGTCGATGAGCTCGCTGGGGTCCGGGTCATCGTCGGGTGTGTCTCGGCCCGAGCACCGGCAGCTCGGCCTCAGCCATGATTCCGGGATCACCACTAATGGATCTGGTATGTAAACAGTTACCAAAACAAAAGGTACCTATTCCGACTAATCACTGCAGTTCACTTCAATCAATCAGATGTAGGTATCTGTAAGATGAGTATGATTCGGCTGGGGGCTGCCGTGAGGTACCGCCGCCCTAGTTATTTAGAGTGTGAAACAGTTCTTGCGTTTAGGCGAAAGGGTGTGCATGCGGTTGACTTATATACGAGGTGATCATCTTAGACCTCAACAATTCAGCCGAAAGAAGTTAGCAACGTATTTGCGATCGGCTTCAGATAGAACTCTTGTACTGTCCTACACATTTTTACTGTACTGTTTACAGATGTCCGCCCGTAGCAATGAATAGGTTTATGCAAGTTCGTTTGCAATTTTAATCTTATGAAAATTATCCCCAGGTTGACAAACGCTACACTAGAGCTGCCACTGGCTTTAGCCGTATTACACGATAACTGTCGTCGATAAACCGTGACGTCGTCCGCAGGTGGTTCAGGTACGTCAGCGGGGTCGAACGGCAGCTCGGGCGGTTCGGGCGGGTCGGGCGCGTCGGGCGCGTCGGTGCTGCTGACGACGTGCGCCGGGTCGGCGGGCGAGCTGCGCGCCGTGCTGCGCCGCGTGCACCCGCGACACCCGCCGCTCGCGCCGGCCGCCGAGCGCGCGCTCTACTACTTCATGAGGTGCTCGCAGGCAAGTCACTAAGCCGCGTACTATCAGGTGAACTGCATGCTCGTTTGCTACTTCTGTATTATAAAAAGTTGCTGCTCCGGTACGATACATGTCTCTTTTCAGAATCATAAACGGTGCTTTCATTGTTGGAAATGGATCTCAGAATGCAAAATTACTATAAAATCTACCTGTTCTGTTGGCCTCCTGTTGGTAGCTTACTAGGTACGATAGTTAACGAAGATACAGATACTGTCCAAAAATATGCTCGATAACTGAGTATGATAAAACAATAATTGTTTAATTAAATTCTTTGGAGGAGTTTCACGATAGAGATAGAGATTTACAAATAATCAACAATATTATTCGACAAATATCTTTATCGAATATATTTATCGAATAATATTGTTGATTATTTGTAAATCTCGCTTGTAACTGGTGTCCGTAAGTAACTTAAAGTAGCGCTCGAAACATAAACTATAGGTAACCGCGTATTTCGTTTGTATAAAATTATTAACAATTTAAGTCATCATCATCAACCCATTGCTGTCCTACTGCTGGATACGGGTCTCCGCTCACAATTTAAGTATTTATTTACAAAATTATAATGTAGACTTCATGAGGAAATTATAAAGCATTTTCTCGTACATATACCTACTGGCTTTATCCTGTTTTAACAGGTTTTATATCTACCTAGGCATGTTTAAAAAATCAAAGATGAGTTTGTGCTTCTGGCCAACGAACTACACAAAAAAAGTGAAATAAGAACGTAATTTTAACGGTATAGTAGGAAAACAACCTAATTCATTTAATTCAATTTATCATTCATTTAATTCATTATATTTATTTATCAATAAAAGCAGTATATTTTGACACAGTTGGAGCACACATCGAGCGGCGGGTCGACGGGCGGCGCGGGCGGCGCGGGCGGCGGCGCGGCGGGCGGCGGCT
>DWNM01000479.1:0-10757 GCA_018250375.1 Narcosius parisi helen
CTATAGTTCATCACGATGGCCAGGTGCACATTGGTAGCCTTCACACACCCTTGAGAACAATTTTCTTTAAAAACTCTTTAACAGGCAGCAGGTTTCCTCACTATGTTAACCTTCAATGTTTTAGCAAGTGACAATAAGCACATAACTTGAAAAATCAGAGGTGCATGCTGGGTTTCGAACCTCAGACCCCTCCACTAGAGGCCGAATTTCTACCCACTAGGCTATCCACTGTAGTTAAGGGTGCAAATAATGTGAATTGCATACTATATTGATGTAAAATGAAAAAATTTCAACTTCAACTTCAAAATTTCAACGAACTATTAATTAATTTTACTTCTAACCACTATGACCTTAACAGAGATATTTATTCAAGGACATCATTCATTGTCAAGCATTACACAAACCATTTAGACATTAACAATTCTATGACATATTGTAATCCGTGCCTACTGTATACATAAACGAGATGCGGGACTTACTTTTAATATCAGCATATTTATGAGACACAGCGACAGTGTCCCGATTTTCCATCATCCACGCCAGCCTTTGGTTCATCACATACAAGGTACCATCACCTTTTTTAAACCTTACGTGTCCTACGCTCAACAAAACATCCTCGGAAGACGTAGTCATTTTGGACATTAGCCCCAACTCAAATACAGTTCCACGAACTTTACAAACTAACTTCTATCCAGCCAGCAGTACTCGTAACTTTTTAAATCACACTAACAAACAGCAAACAATAACACCTCCCTTGTATGCCTAACAACACTCGTATCATTCAACATGCAATACAAATCCGTTGGTCTCGTATAAAAATGAAGAATTATGAAATTCTATCTACAAAAAGCACATCGTCAGAAAACCATTTGCGGTTTTGTTTGACAAAATGTCAAACGCCGTGACATTGTTCAGTGTTCACAATATTTGTAAAACAATAAACTTATCTATGGTTCATGACGATCTGATAAAATATAGTTGGTCGAATACCTTTTTACGTTTCTTTAATTTAAATCAATTTACGAATTTCGGTTAAAGCTTTTTAATATTTCATTATTCGTCATAAGTATAATTTAAATATCTGTATTTACGATTTTATTGTCATTGTTTTAAATGGCAATGAAGCAATAAAAATAATTTTTAATTTTGAACGTAGCCATAAAGCTAATGTTACACTAATAGCTATCTGTGATTGAAGTCATTTTAATACTAATTTATTTCGCTGTATAACTAATAACAATGGCAATTATAATATTAGTACACGTGCTGTAATAATATAAAGGTTCGTATTATATTAGTACGTAACTTGTTTACCTACGTTACATTGTCGTCTTAAAGTTTATAACTTAAGATAACAGCTAAAATGTATCAACTTATAGCTACTTTTAAATCTTAGATTGTACACACTACTTATGTCAGTAATCAAGTAAATAAATAGTTAAAAGTTAGCTGCAACATATACAGGTAATTTATTTTAAGTGTGCGTGGATTATGAAATCCGAACCTCTAAGTATTTGCGACTAAAATTGCATTATTAGATTGAAAAATCTACTTTCCTGGCTGAGAATCGAACGAGTCCATATTGAAAAAAAAACGCGCTCTTTACTTTTGCGCCATCGAATAGGGTCGCTTATAAAGATTAACTTCATTGAAACAATTACAAATGATAAATTAAGGGAAAAGTCTCATTTTAAAGAAAATACTTTTTTTTATACATTTTCATACTAGTTGTTACCGATGATAGTGATTAGTGATATAAAGGATGAATTTGAGAAAAAAGATGTGATTGTAGAAAAAGTACCAAGCCAACAAGAAAATTTTATTCCGAGCCAATTTGCGGCTTTCAATGTACACAATATCCTTGATGTTGATTACAGCATTTCATAAACACCTGTACCAAATCCAGATTATATGTGTTCGTATTCAAGATTTTTTTTTTAGCCAATTTTACGATTTAAAATATTTTTTCTTATTTTTCAAATAATAGTAAGAGCCTGTTAACTTTTGGCACCCTCTGCATTCAACCTCTTTAATTTATTTAACTAATTAACAGTGTTGGCAACAAATGGCGCCATCAGGTACAATAATAATAATATAAAATAAATAATATATATAAAAGTCCAAAAAGTGCGTTGCACGTCATTACCTAGTTGAGCCTTAACAAACCAATTCGTAGATATTATGTCGATTAGTTACGGCTAAATACAATAATGTAATGCGTATAAAATAAAGTTAAAGTCAATTTTTGAAGATTTATTATTCAATCAAAATTCACAAGTGATTACTATAATGTATTCGTATTTACATTTTCTTTCCAACCTTTGCTATAATTTTTAAAAGTCTATTATTTAGATGTATTATTAAACTACTACGGCTGAAATCATGCGACTCTTAATTGAACGTCTTATTAAACTACTTTCCTGCGACATTAACAAGTTATTTCATAATAACATTGATTTACTCAAAAATATGTACATTATTTAAGAACGCATCCATATAAGACCGCCATTTTATTTATTATCAGCTTGCAACACCGAAATTGACAACCCAAAATGCAATCATGGCGCACGGGGTACTGTGTTTGTAGAATGCTGAGAAGTTTTTACGTAAACACTTCGTTATTTTGCATCGTAACTTATTAATGAGTTTCAATATTTTACCCGTGAATTTCAAAAATTGTATCGACGCATACATGTGTGTTCCAAACTCAAAGTTTTCACCCATTCACAGTATCGTCTCTGTACTACTAGACACTTGCAGGTATAAAAATCATGAGATTTGCTGTTTTAGCTTTCGTATCGTATGTACAGCTATCAGGTTGCTATGCAAAGTTATAGTTTGTGATCGGCAAATTCCACACGTATCGTTTGTTCGTGCACTAATAGCAATAATTTTGATATAAACGTTTGTTCCAGATAACTTTGTTGGTGTCATAATGTCAGAGGCGTACGCCCGTGAGATACTACGAAGGAATGTTGCGCAAATATGTCAAACTATTGGATGGAACGGTATAAACTCGACTCCACTCGATATTCTGGTGCATGTTTTGGAAAAGTACGTCACGGCATTGGGCACGCAAGCTAACCGATACGCCGAACAATTCAACAGGACTGAACCAAATTTACACGATTTAGGATTAGTGTTTCGTGATTTACATATACAATTGCCTGAGTTAGCCGAGTACACCAGGAGTGTGCCACCTGTGCCCCCTCCGGTTAGCACTGAACGGTTTCCAAAACCTAAAGAATCCAATTTGAATTTCCTCAAACCCGGTAGTCATGAAGTCGTCACAAGGCCCATGCACGTGCATGAGCACTTACCACCTATGTATCCCGAGAAGGAGAGAGACACACCTGTTGTCGCCGGCACTGTTGAAATTCGTCAGAATGGCCTTGATAGTGTTGATAGCAATGCATCCTGTGCAAGTCCTGAAATATCGGTCACAGACAGTCCCGAGAAGTCCAAGGATATATTCAAAAGACCTGTTGACCCAGTGTCATTACCAAATAGCAAAAGGCCGAGGTTACGACTGGATGAGGAGGAGAGGACTAGAGAAATCAGTAGTGTGATGATGACTATGTCAGGTTTTTTGTCTCCTGCCCGTGAAGGTAAATTACCGGAAGCCAAACATCCTACATTTGTTTCTGAAAGACATCATGACAAACATAAAGCCAACTCTCACCACCCGAATGCAGCAAATGCACCAGTGTTGGAGAAAGTTGACAAGAAATCGAAGAAAAATAAATTATTGAATGGTAAAGTAATGAAAAGTAAAAGAAAAGATAAGTCTCATAAGGGTGACAGTAGTAAATCTAAGGATAGTAGTAAATTGGACAGGTATCCACCCGGATACCCAATAAAGAGTAAAGATGTTCATCCCACGCATCATAACCATGTGACAATGCCAGCGCCAAAGGTGTTGACACCACCTAAGACTGTGATGCCACAACCCTCAACATCGACAGCACCTCCACCGGTTTCGGAACCAATTAAGCCAGTTATTAAGCAAGAACCATTAGATCCACCACCACTCATTTCAAATTCATTTTTACCTGGTGAAGAAGCAATTCCTGTTCCAAGAAGAATACCAATATCAAAGTCTCCACTTATTTCTAATTCATTGCCTGTACATAAACCACCTTCTTCAACAAATTCTATCATTCCGGAGGTGGAAATCAAAAAGGAGGTTATTGATGAAGAGGAAAAACTGGCTTCTCAGCCGGATAGATCAAAAGTTAATATATTTAAAAGGATATCAAACAAATCTAAGGAAGACAAGAGTACTCCAGAGGTTGTTCCACCAGAAAAGTCACAGTTAGAATCTACGATCTCAAGGTTGCAAAATTCTGCACATGATATTATAAGTCAAAACATAAGAATAAAATCAGAACCTTATCCTGAACCCATTGTGAACAATAATAATAATAGTGCATTAGATTTGTCAACAGAAATAGATATCAGAGCTCATGAAGTTATTAGTATTGATGATGATTCAATGGACAATTTGCCTATGCCTCCTTCTAAACCAGTAGTTCCAGAACATAGACCAAGTATATCTATTAACAAATCGCTGCAGGTACCTTTTCCCAAAGATGTAGCTAGTGTCAGTCCAAAAATTAAAAAAGAAAAGAAACACAAGGAGAAAAAGGATAAAGCAGCAAAATTACAGGCAAAATTGCTTAAAAAACAGCAGCAACAATTAGCATATGAAATGGCTCAAGCAGAGAAGAAGAAAATGAAACTTGGTAATGCAAAATCTCCAAAGTCAGGAAGGCCAAAGAATGAAACGAAGTTGCCGCAGATGCCACCTGCATTTCCATTTTTTTCTGCAATGGCCTCAGGGAGAGGTTTAATGCCTGGTCCAGGTTTAATACCTAACCACGGTCTAATTCCAGGTGGTGATTTCCTTGCAGGTTTAGCTAATAACCCTGCACTAAGGGGATTACCAGGGCCAAGTTTATTGACAAATCCATTTGCCTTAGGAACTGGGCCTGGATTAATACCAGGACCTAGTTTCTTACCTGGTGGTTTAGGTCCAGGAATTCCTAATCATCTTATGCCAATGGGCAGTTTTCCTCAATCATCTCGTTCCTCATCAATGAAAATACCCCCAATGTTGAGACGTCCTAGTTTAGAAGTTATTCCTGTGGATAATGAGGATGATAGAGGAATGCATAAGACACTAATGATGGCTCGCGATCGAGATAGGAACGAAAAGCACAAAGCTCCAACCATTCCAAACATTTTACAAAAACCAAAATCCAAATCAAATAAAGATCATAAATCGAGTTTATATAAAATGCCTCCTGTACAACCTGATATAACTATAGAATTAAATCCACCTAAAATGGAACCTATTAGACAAGAGCCGCCACGAGAACCCACGCCACCGCCTCGCGTGCCCACTCCTCAACCACCAATTGTTATGAATCCTGAACCACAACCAGAACCACAGAGGCCTCTACCAATCAAACCCACTGTACCAAATGCTATTCCAGAAAAAGAAGTTGAACTTGTTGATAAGAAAAAGGACAAATCGCATAAAAAAGAAAAGAAAGATAAAGATGGCATAAAAATTAAAAAGAAAAAAGATAAGAAGGATAAAAGCAAAGATAAGTCTGAGAAGAAGAAAGAGAAGGAAGAAAGGCAAGAATTAAAAGATAGGATAAAAAAGGAAAAAAAGGACAAGAAAAAGGAGAAACTAGTGGATGCATTGGTACCAAAACTAACATTAAAATTGAGTTCTTCCAATTCGAATTCACCAATGCCTCCAAGTTCTCCCGATTTATTTAAGTTAAATATCAAACCAATAGTAAAAAAAGAAGAAGAAGAAAGTTCACCCATAAAAGATGAGCCCGTTTCTCGAGAATACAGTCGATCTCCAGAATTAGCGCAAATATCTGCACTAGTTACTAGGCCGCCCAAACAGAAACATTCACATAAACATAACCACATCGCGGAAACGGAGGGTCAATCGTCATCGCCGCCGCCAGGAAATTCGCCATCGAGAAAGAATCGTCCCCCATCAAGCCATTCGAAATACAAGAGAATACTGTTTAAACCGTTATCGAAAAAGGGTCACGGCGAAAATTTCGATGACGAGGCGGCATCAATATCAGAAGAGGGTCCGGTGGCACCGCCTGTTGCGATCGATAAGCCGGTCGGTCCGCTACCGACGCCTTTTTATGTGGATGATCATGGTAACAAGATATGGGTCTGTCCAGCGTGTGGGCAACCGGACAACGGTTCGCCCATGATAGGTTGTGATGGGTGCGACGGGTGGTACCACTGGGTGTGTGTCGGCATTACTGAAGAGCCGGGCGCAACTGAGGATTGGTTCTGCAAGTCGTGCCTGGCCAAACGCGCCGCCATGGTCCTGGCCGGCGTCACCTCCGGCAAGAAACGAGGCCGGAAACCAAAAGGGGAAAAAATCAGAGACTGTCACTGATACGGACTTCTCGTTGTTACTGAGATTAGTTTTAATTTTCCGTTTGATAGATGAGAGAGTAAATGGAATGCGAATTGTTAATGGATTATTGTTGAATGATATCAAAAGATACGTTTTCATCATTTATAATGTTATATCATAGGCTAGAATTAAGTATAGATAATAATTGAATATTGACATAAAATGTTGAACATAAAAATAGTGTAGGTAACTTGTAATAATTACCATAATTTTAATTATTTTGTTAAATTTCTCTTATTTCTCGTTTGCTCGGTTAGATCAAGTTTAATGCGAATGCGGGCGTGTTGTACACATCTCGCGAGTTAACATAGATTTAATATTATAAGATTCTTTTTATATTGTACAAAAAACTGAATTTACTTAAGAAATTGGTGATGTATAAAGTAATGTAGTGAATATTTAAATAAACAGAAAGAAGGCTGGATGTATTTTCAGCTAATATTTGAATATTTTCATATTATAATTTTAATATAACCCTGTTTTTTTTTTGTTAAAGTTGTTCCTTCAAATCTTGTACAGGGCTAGCACAATCTCGCATTAATTCTCTGCGTATTGCTGTCTAGAGAAATTCAGCTAGGCGGTGCTTGTCCTAACAAAATCGATCTAAATGGAGAGGGGTGGCAAATGTAATTTTTTTGATTTCAGCCAGTGGCCAATTAAATATATTGGTACTCGATATTGTAGTAAGTCATTTGAATCCTTATTATCTTCGGCTTAAGTAAAACATCTGTTGGTTACTAAAATTTATTTTGGGAAAGAAGCATACGAAACAGCAACTACTTTAATCACATAGGCTGACGCAAAAAATGCAAAAAAATCAAGTTTTAATGTCACTCCTAAAGATTATTAATTTATTTGTAAATACTGACCATTAAGTTTCAGATTTTCTTACATAATCCCAGGTCAAACATGTTACATTGCACATTCATCACAAACAAAAACTTCCTTTAATCTTATAGGTACTTTTTATTTCACATAAAACTGACTAAGTCTCAATCTACTATTTAAATAGCTTAATTTTTACTGGGATTAGCGCCGGTGGGTATGCTCTCTGGCGGCGGTGTAGTCGGTTGCTTTTCCTTGTTCCAATCTTTCAGCCCTTCTGGCAGAGAGGTGTCTTCGTCTAACGAGCCCGTACCTTCTACAAATTCTTCGTAAGTGCTCTTCTCTGGGAAAGGTCTCGGACCTAAAAGTTCAATCATGTCATCCCTACTTAGAATCTCCTGTTTCAGTAGTCTCTCAGCAACCTTTTCAATGTTTTCTCTGTGCTTTGTCAACAATTCGGTGGTATGTTTATGCGCCGAGTTGATCAAATCCCTGACTTCCGAATCTATAAGCTCGGCGGTTTTCTCCGAGTATGGTTTATCAATAACCATTTCGCCGGGTTGCGGCATTTCGAACGAAACATTGCCAACTTTTGGATTCATGCCATAATGTACTATTTGAGCGTATGCACTTTGCGTGATCTTTTTCAAGTCGTCTTGTGCGCCTGTCGTAATTCTGCCGAAGAAAATTTCCTCACTCACTCTTCCTCCGAGAGTCATACACATTCTATCGAACAGTTGTTCTTTACTATACAGATATTGTTCTTTGGGCAAATACTGAGCATATCCTAGACCTTTTCCTCTGGGTATTATGGATACTTTTAGTAATGGATCAGCATGTTGCAAGAACCAGCCGGCGACAGCATGGCCTGCCTCGTGATAGGCGACGATCTTCCTTTCGTCTGGTTGAAGAACATTAGATTTCTTTTCCATACCAGCAACAACTCTTTCAATCGCTTGTTCAAAGTTCTTCATATTGATGTCATTGGCTAATTCCCTAGCAGCTATAAGTGCAGCCTCATTGCACACATTAGCAATGTCTGCACCAGTGAAACCTGAAATGTAAGATTTATAAAATATAAATATAAGTGTGATAGTTGAATAAAAAGTCATGCAAACAGATTTTTAATTCTTTAAAGTTTATGCATTTACCACAATACAGTACGATTTTCTTGAAATCAGAACACAATAGAAACAGCAATAGTAATTAAGATTATCATGTCACGGCTAATATTATTGCAAAGTATTATTAAAATATACTACAAAATTATAAGTATTTATAGCATAGATAATTTATTCACATGCATAACCAAGTTATTGCCCACTATTTATAATACTATTTATGTATCTATGTATTAAATGATCACTATATCCCGAGGGATTATGAGTTTCATCAAATATTATAAATCTACAGAACTAGAACGACAGTTCAATGAAAAGATAAAATTGAGACCCTGCCCACATCTCTAATCCTACTAATATCATAAAGCCGAAAGTTTGTGATGATAGATGGATGGATGTTTGTTCCTCTTTCACATAAAAACTACTAATCAGATTTGGATAAATTTGGCACACGCATAGTTTATGACCTGAATTAAAATATAGGACATTTTTAAATCTGGTAAACTAAACCCACATGAGCGGAGCCACAGGCAATAGCTAGTCATTTATATATCAGAAATAGAATTTATTTGTAAATTACCTGGAGTTAAAGCAGCCATCTTGCGAGCCAGATTTTCTTTATTCAATGTGGTTTTCAAGGGTGACAAATGAACCTTGAAAATTGAGGCTCTGCCTTTGATATCTGGAGCAGGAACAAATATTTGCCGATCGAATCTACCAGGCCTGAGAAGAGCCTTATCTAGAATATCCACTCTATTCGTGGCAGCCAAGACTACAACATTTGTGGTGGTATTAAACCCGTCCATTTCAACCAATAATTGATTGAGGGTGTTCTCTTGCTCAGAATGACCACCGAAGCTTCGTCCACCTCTCTTTCTGCCCACCGCATCAATTTCATCAATGAACAAAATACATGGTGCATGTTTACGGGCCATGGAGAACATGTCCCTAACTCGAGATGGGCCAACACCAACAAACATCTCTAAGAATTCTGAACCAGACACAGTTATGAATGGGACATTGGCTTCTCCAGCTGTTGCCTTTGCCAGCAAAGTTTTACCAGTACCTGGGGGCCCTGTTAGTAAAGCTCCCTTGGGAATCTTGGCCCCCAAATCTATATACTGTTGCGGGTTTTTCAAGAAGTTAACAAACTCCATAATTTCTATTTTGGCTTCTTCACAACCAGCCACATCTTGGAATTTCACACCAATGTCAGTTGGGTTTATAAGCTTCGCTGTCGACTCCATTACTCCTCCAAAGAGTCCACCACCTCTTCGCCCGCCGCGACCCATCATATCTGCAGATCTCCTCATCATGTATATTAAAAACCCGATGATTAGTAAAGTTGGCAACATTCCAGTGAGACTGGCAGCTTCCACTTCAGTCTTATAAATTACAGGTACAAAGTTTGGTGGGTCAACACCGGTTTCTATTTGGGCATTCTCTAGATTCCTCTCAAAGGAATCAACACTGCCGATCGCAAACCATATAACTTTGCCTTCGAGTGACGATCCGGGTTGCAATTTCACTCTAACCCATTTTTTATTTATTACTTCCAGTTTTTCGACCGTGCCCTTGTTTAAGTACAGATTCACAAAGTCCCGCCAGCTTATTTCTCGATACCGGAGTTCGAAGTACGCGATCGAGGCGAGTAAGGTTACGACACCCATCGCGCCGAACATCATCCATTTTTCTCTATCCTGGCCTTCGTAACCGCCGCGGCCGCCACCCCTCCCACCGCCGGAAGACCCAGTAAACATGTTCATGTTCCATTTGTCCTGCGACGAGCTCGATTTTGGAGGAGTAGGAGAACTTTTAGATGGCGCAGGCGACTCATCAGTTTCGGGCTTTTTAGCTTGTTTCTGACTAGTACCCGGCTGGAAATACTTCTCGAAACCTTTTGGTGGCTTTTTGCAGAACTCGTACCATTGGTTCAAGACAGAATCTAAAGCAGGTACGCCGACAGGTTGAAGTTTATGTCCATTGAAATGTAACTTCGAAAGCTGCGACTGCGTTAGCCTAAGACCTTTCCACATGCTGTTTCAATATATTTATGCTCAAAAATTAAATAATTTTTCAAAATATATTTCGTAATATTAGTATTTATTTCACAATCGTTGACGGGAACTACATAAGTATCGATAAAAACATGGTTAAAAATATCTGTCAAAATTGATAATCTTGTCAATTGTCAACGAAGACTTACGAAGATCATAGATCAATATAATGTAATGAATAGTGTTGCACAATAAATAATTTTTTAACGTGTCCATGAACTTAGCAGAGCATTTGCCAGCAGAGCATCAAAAAATGATAGTTCTCTTCGCATGCACATGAGTTCT